>OU015494.1:38269198-38294198 GCA_907164885.2 Dolomedes plantarius | reverse complement strand
ATATATTTACATACATATATATATTTATATATATATATACATTTATATATATATATATATATATATATATATATATATATATATATATATATATATATATATATATATTCACATTTGGAAATTTAGCACAAGGGGATTGACGCGCAGAACCCCTGGGAGATGCAGTCGGTACGAGGAGTGATGCAGTCGGGCTGAGTGTTCATTCAGGAAAACACTTACGAAATTTTGGAGAGTAACACACGCGGAGCCATAGAAGAGTAACACACATTTCCGATGATATCCAGGAAATCACCTTTATTCAATTAGTAGGCATTACGAAGGTATTAGCTGCCGTGGCCACATGACTTGTCCGGCGCCCATGCAAGGACGGGACGTAAAAACAGCAGTGCTTACATTGGAGAGTTAAGAGAAAAGCGTTGTAACCACCGGACTGTGGACAGTAGGTCCGACAGCAACAAGAGTTAGAAACGAAGAGATAGAAAAGTCTTCTGTTCATGCAATATTAAATTGGTGTTTTGCGATATTTACATCAGAGGGCCTAAACTACTTATTTTTTAATTGGGCAACTTTAGATTCGTGGAGTTCACGTGTCCACTTAAGTTTATCAGGGACTTTACTGCTAGATCCCGCGCTTGTTAGAACCCCGAACTGTTGACCTGAGCGTAGGATAAGTGGCCATAAAGTTCTTGCAAAGTGGGGTTTTTACGTTATAGAAGACATAATTTCAGAGTGGCTCGAGGGCTATTCAAGAATTTTGACACTATACTGACATTCGGAATGTCATAAACTTCTAACACTCATATCTGGGGATGTTATTGAGTTCCGATACTTCACATGCCTGCTTAATGATCTGCAGGGTTACGATAAATTATCTTATTTTACTTTTAGGTCGCAATTTTGGAAAAGGGGTCGTACTTTATTAACAATAGAATATGCTTTAAAGTAAAGTGATTTAGGAAGACGCGTTTTCTCGTTACATATATTTATATATATATATATATATATATATATATATATATATTTATATATATATATATATATATATATATATATATATATATATATATATATATATATATATATATATATATATATATATATATATATATATATATATATTTATATATATATATATATTATATATATATATATATATATATATATATTTATATATATATATATATATATATATATATATATATATATATATATATATATATATATATATATATTTATATATATATATATATTTATATATATTTATATATATATATATTTATATATATATATATATATATATATATATTTATATATATATATATATATATATATATATATATATATATATATATATATTTATATATATATATATATATATATATATATATATATATATTATATATATATATATATATATATATATATATATATATATATATTATATATATATATATTATATATATATATATATATATATATATATATATATATGTATATTTATATATATATATATATATATATATATATATATATATGTATATTTATATATATATATATATATATATATATATATATATTATATATATATATATATATATTTATATATATAGATATATATATATATATATATATTTATATATATATATATATATATATATATATATATATATATATATATGTATATTTATATATATAATATATATATATATATATATATATATATATATATATATATATACATACATATATATGTCTATATATGTATATTTATATATATAATATATATATATATACATATATATTACATTATACAAATCGTTCAAGTATCTGGATATAGATGGCAGCATCATAGATCTTACGTAGGTTGTGTCTTTAGCCAATACGCTAATCCCACAATGTGTGGGGACAAAGCGGCCGATCAATCCATCCATACGCAAAATGTAAACATAGAGCTATTGGCGTCTATGAGACGCCGCACGACCAGTGCAGGGTTAAAAAACAAACCATGTTTGATGAGAGGACATGCGTCACTGGACCATTTATGAATACTACTTCGAGTAAGGGTTTAATGAATGGTTTACTTCTTGGTTTTCTTGCAATGGTTCCAATGAATGAGAATGAAGATCATATTTATGTTGTCGTTGCTGTCTGAAATTCAGACGTTCTCGTACAGCACTGTAATCATACTGGGGTACGAGCTGCGATGGAAGAGTGGGAATCAAAGTACGAATACAACGACCCATTAGAATTTCTGCTGACGAAGGTAACCCATCCATAGGAGAATTTGTATACTCGATCAATACAAGGTGGACATCATTCTTGTCTTGTGCAGCTTTGATGAGACTTGACTTGACAGTCTGGATACATCTCTCTACATGCCCATTAGAGAGAGGGTATCCAGGACTAGATGGGTTGAAAAATATGTCCCAACTCGAGCAGAATTCACTAAATTCTTTCGACTCAAAAGGGTGGTCCATTATGAGCTGCAATTTCTTCAGGAATTCCAAAACGAGCAAAACAGGTTTTTAAAGCATTGATGACTGTAGCAGCTGTTGTATGGTGTAGATGCTGGAGCTCGATATATTTGGAAAAATAATCCACAATTAAGAGATATGTCACTGAAGAGAGAGGGAAAAAATCTATAGGAACCTTTTGCCATGGTCGCTCTGCTAGTTTTCTGTCTAAAAGTGGTTCTTTGCAATTTAACTTGTGAGTTTGTTGACAAATAGCACAATGTGATACCATATTTTCAATTTCAGTGTTCATACCTGGCCAATAGAGAGACTGGCGGGCAAGATTTTTACAAGACACTATGCCTCTATGACCAATATGAAGACGTTGTAAGACATCTTTTCGAGAAGATTTAGGAATTACTAGTCTTTGCCCACGACAGATGAGACCATTTTTTATATGCAGTTCAGACTAACAGTGCCAATAAGGTTGTGCATGTAGAGTCACGCTATGTTTGCTTTGAGGCCATCCATTCTCAATATGATTCTTTACACTTTGGAGTTCCATGTCATTTTCAGTTTCATACATCATTTCTTCGAGTTTGAATTTTGAAGCTTGTACCAATAAGGAAACCATTAGTGGGGCATTATCAATTTCAAATGCTGAGACAGGAGATACTGGCAAGGGTGCTCTGGACAAGGCATCTGCGACTGTTAGTTGTTTTTCTGGAACATGAGTCAATTTAAGACTGTATCTTTGTAGACGTAGCAAAAGTCTTTGTAATCTAGGTGATATGTTGTCAAATGGCTTGTTGACCAGACCTAGCAATGGCTTGTGGTCTGTTTCTATTTCAATATGTTAACCAAACACATAATAATGAAAATGTTCACAAGCATGAACAATAGCAAAGAGTTCCTTTTCAATTTGAGAATATCTTGTCTGAGCTTCAGAAAGAGTAGCAGAAGTATAAGCAACAGGTTGGTGGTTCTGAAGAAGTACTCCACCAATGCTGAAGGAACTTGCATCAACAGAGAGCACTATCGATTTGTTTTGGTTGAAAAACTGAAGAATAGAGGTTGACTGTAGCAAAGCTTTAAGGGGATGGTGGACTTTCAAATTACCAAAAATCGAGCAAAAATTGGAATTTTTTTGGGGGGTGTATTAATATTTTAAAAACATGTAAATATTGGAATGAAATGCATTTAAAATGTGTAGTGAAAAGAAAAATGAAAAATTGGTGGCTTTAGAGTAGTAAGTATTAAAGGTAGATAAAAAATTATCTTTTAAATGACTTTTTCTAAAAATGAGAAATTTCCAGATTTGCAAGTCTTTAAAATGCTCCTCGCGTCATAATTTTTGACGAAATTTTATGAAATTTATAATAAAGATTTCTGTAATACATCAAAATAAAGTTATGTATCCATTTTAGGATTCGAGGTCATTTAGGTTATAAAAGTTTAACTTTAGTGTAGAAAAGCAAAAAAATTTCGCGAAAATTCAGAGTACAAGCATAAAAATATTTTCTAAATATTAACTATTCGACGAAAGTACAAAAAAATACATAACTTTGTTCAGAAAGTATTTATAAGCAATATAAATGCAAAATTAAGGGGAAAAGTTTAAAATTGAGTCGCAAGGAGCATTTTAAAGAATTTTTTAATTATAAAATAAATTTTTTTAAATATTTATAAAATTTTATAAGGTGTTTAATATTTTTATACTTTAATGAATATATATACAAAATTTCATATCTCTGTGGTAAAAATTTCAAAAATCATTTTGAAAGGTCCACCATCCCCTTAACTCTAACAAAAGCTGCATGATGATGAGAATCCCATAGCCAATTTGTATCCTTTTTAAGGAGATTTCGTAGAATTGAAGTTTCTTGTGAGAATTTAGGGACAAATTTCATTAAATATGTTGCCATGCCCAAAAATCTCATGAGTTCTTGCTTATTTGTTGTCACAGGAAAACTGGCAATAGCTGATTTTTTTTGTGATCAGGCGAAAGACCTTCTGATGAAATTATGTGACCTAAGTACTGTAATTTGGAAACACCAAGTTTGGTCTTCTCTCTATTAAGCTTTATACCATCCTTTCTAGCAATTTCAAGTACTTTCCTTAACTTTTTTGAATGATCATCCAGTCTTTACTGTATAGCAAAATATCATCAAAATGGGTAGCAATATCTGGACAATCTTCAAATATGTTATCCATTGCCATTTGGTAGATTTCAGGGGCACAACTTAACCCGAATGGCATTACAAGAAAACGATATCTACCGAATGGTGTGATGAAGGTACAAAGATCAGAACTTTCATCATCTAATTGAATATGGTAAAAAGCATTTTTTGCATCAATAAGAGAAAAAAAATTAGAACCCTTGAGCTTTGACAACAGTTGGTCTTGTGAGGGAATTTGGTAATGTTGTATTTTAATATACTTGTTAAGGGGACGAGGATCTAAACAGATTCTTAATGAAGCATCTTCCTTAGGAACTACAACAATTGGATTAACCCAATCGGTGGGTTTTGTAACTTTCTCTATTATGCCATCCTGTTACATTCTTAAAAGTTCATCTTTAAGTGTATTTTCTAATGCTAATGGTATTTTACGAGCAGCAGCTATGACAGGTGTTGCATTTTCATGCAAAACAATTTTATGTTTACCAGGTAAACGACCTACACCTTCAAAAACATCACTATATTCTTCAATAATTTGCAATAATTTAGATGGATTAGAAATTACATTATCAGATGAGTTAGGATAAGCACTAGTAGATAATTGGGGAATAACACTTGGTGAAGACATGAGGACATGAATTTTAATTTATGGAATTAATATTACACTTTCCACTTACTTGCACAGAGGAATTCACTCTTTGAATGAGATTTAGAGCTGTACACGCAGCTGCACTTAAAACTGGTTGCACATTGAGATTCACAATTATAAATTTAAGATCATAAGAAAGATCATTAACAACACAGTTGAGCATGCATTCACCTACGACTGGCAAAGCATCACCAGAGTAAGTACACACTTTAATAGATGTTGAAGCAAATGATGGACAATTACGTAAACTTTTAAATGTAGACAATGTAAGCACATTGACTTGGGCTCCAGTGTCTAATTTGAAAATGATGGGATGATTATTAATTAAAATCTGTTGAAGCCAATCACGATCTGTAGATGTTGTGATACAACCAATATAGGCGACATCTGGATCTTGGTCACAATTAATTGTTGAAACTAGGTGTTTTGCTGGATGTTTCTTAGGTTGTCTGCAAACACTGGCAAAATGATTGAGGATTTGGCAATTATGGCACGCTTTCCCATAAGCTGGACAGTTTCTTGGGGCATGATGCGATCCGCAACTGGAACATGGGCGTTGTTTACGCTGCGAAGCTGAGATTTGTTGTGGCTGTATTTTGCAGTAGCATTTTGATTCTTGGCTGTATTATTGAGCAGTTGATTTTGAAACTTTTTTATCTTCTAGCGAGTGATTGCATCAACTTGGGAGGATGATGAAGACTGTGACAATCCGAGAGAATATATTTTAGAAAGTTCAACTGATTTGCACAGTTCTAATGCCTTTTTTGGGGATAGTTCAGGCTCTCTCAAGAAGCGTTCGCGTAAAATGCCATCACGTAGCCCTTGAATTATTCGATCTTTCACGTTTCGATCATAGGCAGCTCCAAATTCACACTGGTCGGCCTGCAGCTTAATTTCGGTGATGAATGAATCAAAATTCTGTCCAGGATTTTGAATCATGTTGTTAAATACAAAAGTTGCGAGAGTCACATTTCTGTACTGCTTGTAGTGTTCAAATTTATCTAAGACTTCTTTTACAGTTCTATTCTGGCCGGCTGCAGGATCTGGAAAGTCGAACGTTAGGTAATCCTTATAAGATGATTTCCCAATGACGCTAAGCAACAACGCAATTCTTGTATCGTCATCTTCTTTATTATATTTTGCGGCGGTTTCAAACAGTTCGTATTGTTGTCGCCAATCAGTCCATGCCTCTGCTGGGTTGTCGCCAGGAACAATCCATAAAAACTGACGAGCCATGCTGTCTCCGTATACGCTATCAGAATGCAGCAAAATAACGAGAAAAAAAACTAATAGTTGCGTTAAATATAAATATTACTTTCACTCTGACACCATGTTAAATACTTAGATGCATTGGTGTAGATACGAAATGCATAAAAAGGCTAGATGAAATTAGGTAAAATACTTTAATCGGAGATCAGAATAATACGTAGTTGCTAGATGACAACAACGCTTACTACTAATACAATTCAGTTAGAAGAACGGTTACAGTTAAGATTACATTGATTACGATTAAATATAAACATGTTAAGATCAGAATGCATGGTACATGACACGTTCCAAAGCAATGAAGTGCTACAAACGGTGTTTTCATCCGCCCACTGATTTTTTCTCAGCCATGAAGTTACAATGCACGTGCACTTTATGGATGAAATAGTCAAGAGTACCAAGTCAGTTTACGTAAATTCGTGGTCTATTAACCACCAGTGTCTGCATTAGAAAAGTCCAGAATAGGCTCTATTTTTCAATTTCCCCCCATCCTTGCATTTATTCGCTTATTCGTTGTCGTCACGGTACTAAATTTAATATAAAGTATTCACTAACGAGTTCGACTCCAACCAAGTGACATGCGTAGTTAAGTTTGCTAACTGGCTGGTGCTGTTTTCTTTAGCTCAACTTGAATATCGACTGTAGAAGGACCGTTAGGCTAAATCCGCCAGAAGTCCTATTTGTACATTGTGATGCCCACAAAGACGATTAATCGTACATACGGCCTGAAGCGGAAACTATAGCTTTATCAGTTGTTGGAAGGAATATTAGAATTTTTTTTAAAATCGCACACTCATTTCCAATAAAACAAAGATATAATAAGATAAAATACAGAATTTTTAGATAAGAGTAATCTTTACATCAAACCTGGAAAAGCTCTTTAAAATTTGAGTCTTTCTCTTTACCTGTTTCTGACGTAACCATCTCAGATTTCTACATTTAGGTATTAATTGAAAAAATGGTAGTCTTTTATATAACTCAAAATAAACAAATTTTCTAAAAAATCCCTTTCCTCACATTCCGAAATAAAAATTGTCATAGAGAATATATATCTTACAGCTGAAAAAAAACTTTGTATTTTCATTTCGTAGAATCAAGCGGGCTATTTGTCATATGAGAATATATATCATAGCTTTTTTTATACTTCTTTATTTTCGCTACAGTTCTATGTTCTCTGAGATTTTGATTTAGTATAGTCTACACTATTTTAGAGGAATTCTAAATGTTAAACATTTATTGATTTTAAGCATTTAAATTCATGTCTATATGTTTACCTATGGAAATACAAAAAGAATTAACTCTAATAAATGAAACAAACAAACTTTTTCTTAAATAAGAATAAAGGCAATTCAAAATTTAATAATAACTCGATCCACATACTTCTTTTCTAAGATGAAAATAAATTTTTTACGCCCAAATGCTTTGAATATCCGAATGTGATTTTTTTTTCATGTGCCTTTTTTCAAATTTTTAATAGAAATTTAGTAAAATGAAACAAATCCAAAATCCTCTTATCTAACTAATTAGGTTTTCACGGGACATGCAAATAATCACTGAATTGACGGGGCTAACGTTTGGCATGTTCAACTCTTTCATAAACTTCATGAAAAAGATCAATTTCGTAAGAGGGCTGATAACAGCATACCTTTCGGCAAGTGCAATTCGTTCTATATTGGTACCACTAAACGTGCCCTTGATGCACGTCTTTATGAACTTTCAAAGTATGTTGAAAATCGAGAAATATCTAAATCTATGTTAGCTAAACACTTCTGGAAATTCGTACAAAAATTTACCTCTTCTGATGCAAAGATTGTTCACTGCACTATTTCCGTATCTGAATTCCGTATCTAGAAAACTTTGTTCTCTATACTGTCTATTCAAATTCCTGTTTTAGTTAATGACATGTCTACGTTATCTTTATTTGCTTCCTCGAAAAATGTTTGATCATAAATGCGAAATTTTCTATTTTTTCAGACGCCTGCTTTCTTTTAATCATTTGATCTTATTTCTTTGTAGTTTAATTCCATCTCAATGGTTCATTTTTCCGTCTTTTTCACATATTTAAACTTTGTTTGCTTGCTTATGGTGCATTCAATGCGAAGGTTAGAAGCCCCAAAAATTCTTCCCCTTGTTCCACTTTCACGTGTCCGCATCTACCAGCGCCCCCCACGACGTTCTTCTGGAATTTCCTAGGTTTTTTTTTTCCTATTTATATCAAAGAGTTTGATGATCCTCGTATTTGGAAATTGCCCATGGAGACAATCCCGCCTAATCTTCTTCGTTCAGAAGAGCCATTAATTATTTCGAAACAAGTAGCCACCTTATTTTTTATCAGGGGTATTAAGAAGCTATATTTCCCTGTTAAAACTCTTTTCATAGTTCTTAATCTCAATTTAGAACAGAAAAATCCCAACAAAATACATAATTATGTAGAAAAAGACTCTAGTCATAATTTAAAACTTTTACAGAACAATATAAAATTTTGCATTCTCTAGAAAGTTACCCACCAAATGTCCACATCATGATCATCTTCTACGTACTTCTAAGTGCGGGCCTTTTTTTTTTGCAATTAATATTGCTTGAATTCATTTTGACACAGATTCTAGTAAAGACCAGTAAATTTCTTCGGAAAAATTTACAAAGATGATGACTTGCACCTTCCAATTTTTATATTATAAATCGATATCCAGTGTTCATATTCCCAGTTTTCCCCTCAAGCAGTCGATTTGACTTTTGATTTTATAAAGTTAGATGGTTTTTCATTATCTTCGGTTCTTTGCACGATACTTTCACCAATGTGCCATGGCAACAAATAATTCATAATTCAAACTGGTATGAAGTATTTGTCGAAATGGTTAATCGGAAACCAGTTTTAAACAAGCAATAATACCGGAAATTCAGGGGAGAAACAAATTAGAAACAGACTCTCTATGACGAATCGGCTTCTTTATCATAGGACATGGAGGTTCGTTATAAAATTACTGTCTTCATAAAATTTAAAGCCTCGTTTTATACATAACTACAATCTTTTGAACCCTCTTCAATTCGGAAAGTAAATTTTGCCTTGACATTATCTTTACAGCTCACACTATTGATTATAATATGTAGTACTGGCATAGCTTATTTGGGTATCTACCGGAAATAAACAATGCATCTAGTCATGCTGTTAAGTTTTTTCTCCGTTCAACGTGTCAACTGACACAAGCAAAGGATACGAACAGTGTCAATTTCAAAAAAGAATCCTTCCCTCCAAGCTTTAAACGCCGCATGTTCCTATTGATCCCTTTTCAGTGGCACTTTCCTTTTAATGTATTGAACAGATCTCGTGTAAGACCGCTCAGAAAAATTTTATATATACAGTGGACGCTCGTTAATTCGAACTCAATGGTTCTCAGAAAAAAGTTCGAATTATCCGAAGTTCGAATTATCCGATGTTAAGAGAAAATATATAACTTTAAATGTGTATCACTGAAGAAGAAATATCTCCTAGTATGTATAACCCCAGAAAATATATTATACTACTTTATCTAAAATTAAACATATTAAAAAGCAATACAGATTTACCTTAATCATAAAATGAATCAGAAGATATGCAGTAGAAAGTAAACTTTAATTAAAAATATGAATTACACTTTTGGAGAAAAACTGTAAAATGGATGTTTGGTTCTGTTTATGATGCCTACATTGTTCAGCCAGCTTCTCGATTTAAAGTAAACATTTCAACTCATTTTCAGAGGAAGGTTCCATCTGAATAAATACTTTCAGAGTTTTAATAGAGCCCATTATAGCTTTGTTCATTATGGCCGCATTAAAAATATCTTTCGGCAGTAAGTAGAGAAAAGCCCTGGCAGTTTCCTACCGAAATTAGTGCATACGTCTTCGCTTACATCAGAGCTTTGGCCACATACAGTTTGATAAGAAACATTGTGCCTTGACTTAAATCTAGAAAGCCATCCATCACTGCATTTAAAATCTTCAATACCCATTCGACTTGCCAATTCATCAACCTTCGTCAGCACTAGGGTCCATTTATCGGAAAATTTCGAGATCTAACATCTTGGAACCATAGCAGTAGAGCTTTTTCTAGAACTTCTTGGGACGTATTTCCCATGCGTTTCCTTCCTCTAGCAAATTTTGATTTTTCCCATGAATCTAAAATTGACTCCTTGTTTTTCAAATTAGTTGACAAGGCATTTTTTTTAATTCCATAGTCAGCTGCTAACTTTGTTTTATATTCGCCATTCTCTACTACTTTCTTTAAAATTTCTACCTTTGTCTCCAAAGTTAGGGTTTTGTACTTTCCCCGTGTAGACATCCTGAATTTTTACACGTTCACACCAAACAATGAGGAAGAAAAACTAGATCACATTAACTTGTCTGCACTGTAGGTATAACTGACGCAGCTCCCTGGAATCTGTAGTAAAGACTGGTTTTTCTGAAATTCTAAGAAAATCGATGCAAATAAAGGAAAATCGCTTTGTCCGTTAAGCACTGATAAGGACAATAGCCACTAACGTTTAGCGGAAATGCAATAGTCTAGGAATACAGGCATGTGCCTCTTCAGTAGCGCACCTAGGATTTTTTCTTGGTGGGGGGGGGGGGGCGGGATGAATGGATAAAAAAATGTATAATGCATGGGGGGCCGAGGTGAAAAAATAAAAATATTTATAATGCAAAATCAATATTTCTACTTCTTTAGGGGGGCCAGGGCCCCCTGGGCCCCTCCTGGGTGCTCCACTGTGCCTCTTTACACAGAAAAGAAATACAGATGATTTTGACACAAAAAATAATAAATACCGTGTGTATTTTCTCCATTAAACGAGGAAAAAGAATTTTTTTTTGTCAAATTTTTAGTTCGAATTAACCGAAGTGATAAAAATTTAGTTCGAATTAATGAGATATTTTTAACATTAATTCCAATACAAGTTTTTGGGGGCCTTTGGATTAGATCGAATTAACCGAGTTCGAATTAACGAGCGTCCACTGTACTTGAAAGATTTATCTCTTTTCTTATGACTTGAAAACTTAAAACAATGAATTATTCTAAGATCGCAAAATACTGACATACAGTGGGTCCCAAAAGTGATCGTACACTTACGATTTTCAATGAAATAGGAGTCTATCCATTAATTAAAATGAATATTTCAGAATGGATATTTAATAATAAGATCTATAATCTATTCTTAACAAAACTACATGAAATATTTTAAAAACATAGTAAAACTTTATTTTTAAGAAACCAATAATCAAAAAGTAACAAATCTTTATCTCACAAAAGTCATCGTACACTTGTAAAAAATCTCCACGTATTAGTAAATATTCTAATTTTTCGTTAAATTAATATTTAGTAGGATATGAGTAGTAGGAACTCACTATATACAAAATATTTACAATTTGGTCTCAAACCACAATCTTATCAGCATCCCAACGCTGATCAACCTCTAGCCTTCGCGTCTGCCGTCTGACCGTTCGCTCTTCCAAGTCACCTCCAAACGAATTATCCCTTTGACGCCGAGATTGATGGCATAATTGTGATTGGTTTGACTTATCACGTGGCCATATACGTTGAGCTCTGTGATTGGTTTTCAAGTCTCAGCTTCAGTCTTCTTCTACACAATTGTCCTGAGAACGTTGAGAGGAAAAATGGGATGTTGCACGACATCACAACTCCCTCCCCCTAAGATAGTCCAAAGATCTTCTGTGGGATATCCAAAGTTCGGATAATTAATTCAATATTCAGATATGAGATTGTGTTCTCTTAAGTTTTCCAGAGAGATTTATGCGCGATGGAATCTATCTTCCCACTCTTAAATTTCCTGCCAAGCATTAAGGGCTTCCGGTATCACTCATTACGCTAAAAGTCATAATTACGTATACTCAGTTTTGGAATTACAAAATACTTTTTTTCCTTTGGTATTCATATCTCCCTTAGTACAAAAGAACCACTCAAGATATAGCACGTGTCGTTACTGAGTACATGACAACCCATTTCATGAAATTAATTACATAAATCTCTTAGACACAACAATACAACCACTTAAAATCTTAGATACATATATCATACTTTAAAAAAAACAATGCAAACACTCAAAATCTTAGTTACATGCCAAATTTTTCAGTCCTTGTCACTGAACTTAAAATGAACCTTTTAAATAGTACTTTTCACTACAATAGAATAAGCACTCAAAAACCACTATGTGTCACCTCTAGGTATACAAAACATGAATACATGGGCTTAGACAAAAACGGCCCACTGACATAAACTATGACTACAACATAAATCCTTACTACTATTTAAAATATAACCAGTTTACCTAATAACACATTTAAATATAGTCTGTTTAACTCAAAACCTATTACTCTTAGAATGCGACTCATGCCACTCTAACAAGTGATGATTAAATACTGATAGATCCATTTAAATGTAGTATACACAATACACGTGACACTGCCTTTATGCAGGACATAAAATACTAGCTCATAACACTTTAAATTAGCACAACATCAAGCTTACAACCTGCTCGTCAAAATACTCACAGTATTTTTTTGTTAATTACAGGACATTTTAATTTTTCCTAGTTTACCAAAAAGTATTTTAATTTCTTCCATTTAATCGTTGGCCCCCAAAACTGACTCAACGTAAAATTTAATTTAATCAATTACCTAAACTCGAATTGAATATCAAACAAAACAACAAAAAGAAATTACTTTCATCAAGAAAAATGGATCCGAACAAAATTTTTCACAATGTTAAATTCTTCATCATTAAAAAGGGTTCCAACCCCAAATTTCATTTTCTGATTTATTCATCAGAAATAACGGATCCAGACATACACATTCACTCATTATGAGTGCGAGTCATTTCTTTCAAACAATACCCCGTCATCACATGGAAGTTGTCATTATCTTTAATACATTAACAATACCTAGAACCGAAACCTCATTTCACTACATATTTAAACATTTTACTTCCATTACACTAGATATTCCAATTTCAATAATTTACATAATATTACTTGACCAACAATTAGTAACTTAGATTCATATAGCATAGAATCTACACAATTTACCAGGATCTTCACCTATCAGTTCAACTTGAACTAAAAACGCAACAATATACACAACCGTCTATACATATTAGCCACACAGTTGGACATAATACACACAAAAAAAACCTCAATTAATTTTCTCTGTGGAACACAATACAAATCTTTAAATAACTTTCCATGATTTATTAATCAAAAATAGTTGGTCGTCTTACTTATGTATAAACAAACAATTTAAAAGCTTAATTGCTAACATTCATCACAATAGATTACTACATTTATTTTCTTAGGTTATGAATTTGCCATCATACCTAAAGTAATCCACTTCATCGCAATAGATTAATAACATTATTTCTTAAATTATGTATTCACACTCAATTTAATACATTTCATCAACAGAATTTTACAATTTATACCTTAAGTTATGTAACTACCCTCATAACCTAATTTAATGCAAATGCATTTAACCCTCAGAAATTTTGATGAGAACCTTAAATCTCTCGTGCCGGTTCAGCTTAAATCTAACAGTAATTTTCCTACTGACACCCTATTTGTACTGATCCGCTGCCCACGAAAGTTTCTCCCTAGGTTCTCGTAAATTCTCAATTTCCTTCATTTTTACTTTAACCGAATTCTCCAATGTTTTCTTTCGCCTACGTCTTAGGAAATTTTGCAATTGCTCAGATGATTGACGCTTATTCCCTTCATTTACGTATTCACAATTCCTTACAGATTCAACTTCGTTGCGAAAACCTATTTCGTGCTCGATTACTTTCACAACACTCAACTCAAAACCCACAATTTTGAAAGATTCTGACTTCGGACAACCCTATCCTGATAATTTAACCTTATAACTTCGATGTTTTTCTTTCCCTTCCAAAATTTGCCTGCTGTTAATTTTCTCCGAGGGAATCAACCACGAAATTCCTCCCTCTAATTTTCCCCCAATATTCTCAAGCAAGGCGCAATAGTACCAAATAACCTTCCCTGAGATAACCGCCATAATTGTTTCAAAAGGCGTAACCAAAATTACAATCATTTCCGCTACAATAGGGAAAAGGGTATCTATCTTACAGAAAAAACCTATCCTGTATCTAACCTTTTTCGTCAACTTATGATTCCAAAGTTTGACCGCCTCGGAATTCACGAAACGCGGCTCTAACAAACTAACAGGATAACATCGGGATCTTCCTTTGTCATAGTTAGTCTCACTATTTAAATCATAATTCAAAATTTTCCCACTACAGTGGTTCCGTTCTTGACCTCTTAATCTTTCCGGTGGAACAATCCACTCCATTCTTAAACCTTTTAACCTTATCCGTCCCTTTATCCACAATTTCTTTTCTGCGAGGTACCTTATGTAGTAATTCTCGAGCCCGGGTACCCTTTCCTGGGGATATCCTAAAACTTGATTCCTCCCAACTCAACCATTTCGAACGGAAATCTCCTGTCGTCGAGAGCGTCACTTCTAGGCTTTCGCCTATCTCTCTAAACAATTTCCGGTTGACATTCGTCGCGAGCCCTACACCTTCAAAACCTTCCAGTGTACGAACTAATACGCGATTCTTTGGTCTCCCGGTTTTGCTCTCGGATTCCTCCTGTACGCCAACAACCTCGCCCTCAGATATTGAATTTCCGTTCTTTATGTTCTGGGACTCTATATCCTCGTCATTACCCAAATTTCGTCCAACGTACCGCCCTAAATCCGAATTTTCCTTTCTCGGTGGGTTCTCTTGTTCTCCCAAAGACCGTATGGGGGAACTTTCCCTTTGCTCCACGCGGAAATCTAAATTCCCGATACTGCTCTTGATTTCCCCCTGAATACTGAGCGAAACATCACGTACGGACGAAAACTTCTCAGGTTCAATGCCGTCGTCACTCGACTCCTGTTTTCCTGGAATCGGCACGCGAGACTCTAGTTCTGAAATCGCTCCCAACTGGTTTTCGCCCAGTCTACTACAATCGTTCAGCGCAAGGGGATTTTCTGTTTCGCTCTTCGAAAATCCTGTTTCCGTTCCCGTCCATTTTAACTCCTCCTGATTTTTACTTCCCTGAAATTCACCCGCAGGGTTAATTAGATCTTCAATAGTTTCCTTCGTGCTACAAACGGGATGACTCCTTTTTTCTAACGGAAACTTGTTTTCCTCACCCTCAAATTTTCCTGGTAATTCCGTAGGTCGGATTAAAACTCCGGCTTTCACAACCTCCTCAGGACTCATCAGCTTAGTGTTTTCGTTACGGCTTTTACCTAAGTTAGTTTCAACGCTAACCCCACTATCCGTTCTTTTTTCCTGAATAGCCACAAGACGCGAAATTTCTGGGCATGCGTCCCCTGTACACAACCTATCTGTTTTATTATCCCGAATAGCCACAATAGGCGAATTTTCTGGACCTGTGTCCCCTGTGTTAAAGCTATCCGTCTCAATTCATTTACTCGCAATTTCTTCGTAAAAATTTATTGTTTGCAAAAATTCTTTTAAAATTACCAACTCTTCACCTTTTTGTAACCTAATTTCGTCTCCATAGCCGAATTCTGCTTCACTTTGTAGATCAAATTTTAATTGTTTTAGATTTGCTACCGTCTCCTTATGGTTTCGCATAAATGACTCTTTGTCAAATTCGAATTCCTCTGACAATCTCGCGACTAAAATTTTAACCTCAGGGTCTCATGAAATTCCTGATTTAATTCTGATTTTCGCTAGCTCAAACACTCTATCTCGTTTTCGTTTTTCTAACCCCCAAGCTTCTTTTTCTCTTTTCCAAGTTTCTTTTTCTCTTACCTCTTCCCTTTGTATATCCAACAAAGTTGATTCTAGACAATTTTTTGCGAATTGTTCGTTAAAATCTGACGCTCCTAGAATTTGCCTTATAATTCTTAGCTTCCTGTCTGACATCGACACATTCGAATAGAATTTTGCTGCCAATGTCAGCAGGATACCTTTATTATATTTAGCTAGAAATAGCTCCATTTCGGTAAGTTCTGCCATAATTCCCCAAATTTTGCAATAATAACACTACCAAAATACACTTATCTATATACTAATTTTCAACCTCAGTATCAAAACTCCTTGATATTAGGAAATTTCCAAATTTGCTATCAATTCAAAATACACTCAATAATAAGTAACCCTTTGAAATGATATCAACACAATGAACATGCACTTAATACTTAATAACTTAATATTTGCACATAAATCCACTTAATACTTGCACAATTCACTCACTAGTATATAAAATTTCAAAATGATATTTTATATACTACAAAATATCACACAACAAAAAGAACACACAAAAATACTCTACGTATTATCTTTAAAATCCGAACTTCAAACCGAAATCAAAACAATTAGCAAAATATTAAATTTCAAGTTAATATCTTTATACAAGTACCCTGAGCAAACTGCTCAAATTCAAACATATATTAGTAAAGTAATACACCTTGTATTATAAAATTCCACATATATATCCATGCACAATAAATCTTAGCAATATGCTAATTTTCAAATGATAATACAATACCCTTAGCACGAAGCTAAACTTTTAAAAGAATACAAAATATACTTGGATTCAGAACAATACAACAACCAATATATATCTTGTGTATTTTTCATACACTCATACCCCAATAAATTGACACTTTCGGTTTCTCTCAATTTATTACATGCAGTGTACTTCTTTTCCAAAACTGAGTTTTTCTCTTAAAGAAAGCAAAACCCTGGTATAATGCTTCAAATAAAATTTCCTTATTCGAACACAAACCTGCATAACCACTACTTCGTTTAATACCCAGTTAAATAATTTATTATGTCCACTTCATTTAAATCTTTCAACCAAATCAGATTAAACAGTTCTAAACAAAAATTTTCAAAATCCTGAACTTTTTTACCCCTAGAACTTTTAATTTAATTTACGTTCGCATTCACCTTAACTTACAATCCGCCTAGACAAATCCTATCAAATCTCTCTGGATTTAACTTAAAAGACATACCTCAGCTTGAAGAACTTTTCCACTCTGCTGCAAGGTGAACTCCCAGGCTTTCCGGCTTGTAGTTATTTCTTGGTCGAAGATGAACGTCGACGCTTTTCCGAGACTTCCTTCACGTACACAGCGCATTCCAGTTGAAAAAAAACTAACGTAGTGGCGGGTCCGGTGTCTTTTTTTCTAGACCACCATCCAACCGCTAAAGCCACCAGTTGTCATGTCGTGGCCGACAACAAGCCAACACAATCTCACATGAGATCCAGTAATTCAGACTCAACATTGAGATAAGAAGAGGCACGAATTAAAATAAAAATTAAGCTCCTTTATTAGAACTCACTATATACAAAATATTTACAATTTGGTTTCAAACCACAATCTTATCAGCATCCCAAAGCTGACCAACCTCTAGCCTTCGCGTCTGCCGTCTGACCGTTCGCTCTTCCAAGTCACCTCCAAACGGATTCTCCCTTTGACGCCGAGATTGATGGCATAATTGTGATTGGTTTGACTTATCACGTGGCCATATACGTTGAGCTCTGTGATTGGTTTTCACGTCTCAGCTTCAGTCTTCTTGTACACAATTGTCCTGAGAAAGTTGAGAGGAAAAAATGGGATGTTGCACGACATCACAATGTCGTGTTTTCGTACTCGAACCTCCAGTTCTCCCCAAATATGTTCTATTGGGTTTAAATCTGGCGATTGAGGTGGTGTTTTTAAAAATTGTAGACAATTATAGTGACACCAGAGGCGAACGGGGAAAGCCGTGGGCTTAGGATCGTTATTTTGATAAAAAATAAAGTTGTTTCCAATACCCAAATTTTGGCTGATAATTTTAAATTGTCTCTTAAAATATTTATATAAACAGCATGATTCATCATGCCATCAATAAATACGAAATTACCTAGTCCTGATGCTGACATGCATCCCCACACAAGGACACCTCCACCGCCATGCTTAAACTGTTCCTACTAAGTTCTTGGGATTAAGTTCCTCATTTTTTCTTCTCCATACAATTATACGACCATCGGAACCAAAAATGTTTAACTTGCTTTCATCGGCAAATAAGACATTATTCCAATACGTTTGTGGCTTATTTATTATTAATAGTGCGAAGGAAAGCCTAAGCGTTCTGTTTTTCTCACTCACAAAAAAATTTCTACGGGCAGAACGCCCATGTAATCCAGCTGCTCTGAGAACTCGTCGAACAGTTTCAGGTGAAATTGAAGTAGAAAATATTTCATTAAATTGTGCAGAAACTTTTACAGCACTCAAACGTGGATTTTTCACAAATTTTCTAATTATAAATCTCTGATCACGTTTTGTTAACTTTGCCGGAAGACCTTTTCTTACCTTGTTTTAGATCCGATTTTCTTCTTTAAAGCGTTTTATCACATACTGCACAGTAGAATGGGATAAATTAAGTAATTTAGCAATATTCCGAACTGATTTACCACTACTATGAGGAAAAATAATCAATTTTCGAATGCTGTTTGCTGTTTCTTTACGACTACGAGCCATTTTTAAATAATAAATAGAATATTACGAAGTAGGAAAGCAAAAATTAAAGCTAAACGGTATTTTAAATGCCACCACAATTCAAAAATAAAAATAAAGCGCCAGACGATAATTTTAATTATGAATTTATCCTAAAATATTTCAATGTACGATGACTTTTGTGAGATAAAGTTTTTCTTACTTTTGGATTACTGGTTTCTTATAAATAAAGTTTTACTATGTTTTCAAAATATTTCATATAGTTTTGTTAAGAATAGATCTTATTATTAAATACCCATTCTGAAATATTCATTTTAATTAATGGATAGACCCCTATATCATTGAAAATATTAAGTGTATAAACACTTTTGGGAGCCACTGTATTTTGGTTTTGGAAATTTTCTTCTCAAAACCAACGAAAAATTCATATTCATGTAAAATTACTCAAGTTATCATTAAATTTTTACTGGTGTTATAAATCTCCTATTCCTCAGCTGGATTCTTCAGAATTTTATTCGCATGTATAAACAATTCAAACACTGCAAAAATATCATCGCTGACACTGAATATTATTGAAAAAATTAATATTTTCTAATAATACTTATTACCATAGGAAATCTGATTTGTAAGAAATTTGTCGCAACAAACATTTTGAAGCACCTGAATAAATTCGAAAGATTATTTCTTTAGTTTAATCAAATCTGGTAAACCTGGAGTTTAAAATTTTTGTACTGTAATTTCGGTACCCGAGAGTCTATCCGGTACCAGAAAGCTGTTTAAACTTAACTTCGATTATCAAATCTTTTAGCTAATAAATCACATCTGGGAGCTTTCTAGCCGTTAACGCTAGATGTTGGGCAGCAGTGTGTTATTAATAATTCTTAAAAACATGAAGATGAATAACGAACTCGACGAACCAGCGAAAGTAAAGCCCACACAGTCAACAAATATGATCACATCATCAACAAACACAATTTAACAATAACATAATGAGTCTAATCAATGTATTTAGAGATCAATAATCACATATACAATACTTATTGGTACAAATACACATTTTAGACAGACGGAGAACAGATACGCAGAGGTAGCCAAAGTAACGATACAGAGAGAACGACCGAGAAGCAGGGAGGAAAAAGATACGTACGTAATCATGATCTACCCCATCATAGAGATTACTTGAAATCAAACTATATAAATAAAACTGTCACACATGTTAGTATAAGCTATTCATAATCATGTTAACTGTAACTGTGTTTTATGTAATGTAACTGTAATTGTGTTTTAGGTAATGCAATTGTAACTGTGTTTTGTAATTAACAACAAGGACTGAAGCTGGAGAGTGTACTACTGACAGTGTTGCCAACTTGGGGGTTTTACCCCTAAATTTGGGGGTAAGTTAGATGAAAAGGGGTGTTTTTAGGGGCCACATTCTTTTAGGGGCATTTTGTGGGGGGGACATTTTTTAATATTTTGTACAATTGAGACTCGTTTTTTTTTAATTACATTATAAGTTCAATACATATGTCAAATGTAAATAAACCTCAATTTCATTATGTAAGTGTGTATTTTCTATTTATTTCAATTTATCTCTCAAACCGGATGCCTATTTGGAACCATAATTTCTTTTAGGAAGGTCTAGGGGATCTCAAGTTGGTGTTAGAGGGAAACAGGGGAATTTCGAGATGACGCTAGGAGGAGGTGCTTCGTAGAGGTTGGCAACACTACTACTGCATGTGGCAGTACGGTAATAGCACTAGTGTGCATGGCGACTGTGCTTTGGCTGTATATATGAATGTTGTTAATTGTGTATCTTATTAAACTATTTAATCAAGACTAAGTGTTTTCTCTGACATGATAACAACTAAATAACAAAAACAAAGAAAAATAGATCGAAGTAAAATCAAGACTGACATTAATACGAGTGGGAAAATTAACAAAATCAGATTATTGATGCAGAAAATGAAGAAGTCCTAGATAAGCTCACTGATGAATTTAAAATTAAAGATGAACTCACTAAGGAATTTCATGCATAACCATAAGTAGGGATTTATAGTATATGAAAAGAGTATGAGGATGAAACATTAATTGAGATGTTAAAGGTAGAGAATGAAGAACTGGAAGCAGCGACAATTAAAATTATAACCAACTTTAAGAATTGAAGGGACACAAACTGGGCCATCAGTAGTGATGACGAATCATAAAAATAAATTTTTAAAAAAAACTAAATAAAAAATAAATCAAAATTAATATTAGATTAGGAATGCCATAGCTATCGCGAGTATATAAGACTAAAAATCTGATAAAACTGTTTCAAATACGGACATTTAACGAAACATTGTAAATCCGAGTAAACTGCGGAGAGAAGGATCACAGTGGGAAATAATACCCTAAAAACAGATGCTGCGTTGACTGAAAAATCATGAATGAAAAGAAAAATATAAAAGTAGACACTGATCACTTACCCACCAGTAAACAGTGCACCATATTTCGCACAGAGGTGGATCGCACTCATTATAGTTAACACTGGTATCATTACATTAAATTGTTTTTTATTAACTTTAACAGTTCATACACAGTGGCCTTTCAATATGTGGTTGACATCTTCAAACTGAAACTTGCCATAATATCAATTACTGAATCCCAAATAATACGAGAAGGTAATATGCATAAAATTGTAGGCTTCCCGATGATTCACGAACTTATCCACATCACAGTAGATCCAAGAGCTGTACAAGATATAAGAAATAAACCGAAATATTATGTTGTGTTATGACTTATGCCCCCTGGTCGGAACCAAGGCCTAAAATATTATAAAATACTTATTAAAGAATATAGCGGAGCAATTAAAATAAATTTAGATAATACGACGTTTACAGTAATACCGATCTATTTACCGTCGTCTTCAAGGGTAGACCTAGATAGAACAGAACCTATGATACAAAAGATTATAGAGGATAACACTGGAATGAAAATCTTAATAATGGGCGACTTCAACTCCAAGTCTACATACAGCCTGGGGTAAGTGAGCCTGAGGTAGCCCACAGATGAAAGAGGAGCGACTGAGGCGGCCGAACTCTCACGACCTCTAACCGAACTCCCCTTCTCTGGTCATGAACACTGACGAATGTCTTTGGTTTGGTTTGGAGCGTTACAGTCAATTTTTGTTACACGAGGGCTAATTAGACCGGGACGGCTACAAACGCCCATGCCAAGAGTGGGATTCGAACCCACAGATTTCGAATCCAACTCTTGGCATGGACATTTGTAGCCTTTCGGAATCAGCTTTAAGTAGTAGGTTACTAGGCGGTACTGACAAATGTCAGAAGCCGAACTTTGACCGGAAGTTCCATCTCGTCCGTTACTATTCACTTCGTTTTTGTTCGCTAACGCAGCCACAGCGTCATGCTTGCTGTATTCGTATTATGATCTGCTTTGTTAAAGTTATGTAAGTAAATAGTGATGTTTATCTGTTCGTGAAACGCATGAGACCTTTATCCGACTTCAAGACTATATGGAGCTGGCATCTGTATATGGAGACATAATGCATAGTACAGTATTGTATTATATAAACATATAAGGTATTGCATAGTATAATAGTTCGTGTAGTAAAATATGGAGTTGTATGATAATGGGAATAATGAAAAGCATTATATGAATGGTATAATGCTGTACACTATGCCCGTCAAGTTAAGTGTGTATGTAAAATATACAAAGAATTGTAAAATAATTTAAGTATACATTGCATAGAAACGTATAATAAATATTGAATTGTGTATAATAAACAACACTAGAGGCTGCATTGATTTGTAAATCGTGCGGTATCGATCGTATGTTGTATTAAAACATCAGTTCTAAGGAGTCATGAACATATGGTGATCTAGCGACATCGGCCTTAGGGCGAGACGGTAGTTTCCTTCGACTTGCAGGTATTCTCGCTCAAGCAATGGAGAGATGGCCTTGTTTATTGAGAATCCTATTGGGTACAGCGAATAGGTTAGTTTTCAGAACCGGGTTGTTTCATTTAGTCAAACTATTAATGATGCTTTGAAGGGCCGAAATACCTTGTCAGCAGCCTTGACGGATTTGAAGTCTGCTTATCGCCCTATTTTGTAGCTAAATAAGCTCTTAGTATTTATCGAAGATGCTATACTGGTTTGGTCCATTTCTCAACCAGAAGGCAAGGTACCTTACGGTAACACTTTGTCAAAAAGCGTCAAAAATTAGACAGGTTTAACCCAGGGAGCACTTTTTTCCAATATCTGCATTGATCATTTAATCAGGCTTCGCCGATGATTTGGTTTTTGAACCCATAACGCAGAACTGATTAGGGATCTCCAATTCGAGTCACTAAGACGTTATCTTTGCCTCATGAAAATATATAACCTTTCGATGAAGATCATCTTTTGGTTTAATGAGCAGTATTATAAAAATACCTTGAAACATGAGCAGTAAAATATATATATTTTTTGTTAATTGTGGGTTTTGGCTTCTAGTATTACAGACTTTACATGAATCCTCAAAACTATCTCAATATATAAATTATACATATTCGTATACAGAAAATTTATTAGGGATGCACTTTAAAAAAAAGGCAAATAATTTAATGACTAATCATTCTGCCAAATTACTCAACAATTTAGAATTCAAGAAAATGTTCAAATCAGCCCTTCTAAAAGAAGCTAAGGGAAAGGTATGACAGTGTCTCCTTAGTCCAAGATGTTTGGCTCTTGGATTTCCTTGCAGCACCCTGTTTTGTCTAATGATTGGACACAACTGTTTTAATGCTCATATATAAAATAGTCCTTTGGGGAATTCTAAGAACCAATCTCTTTTTGTGATTCTGGTGTCCTAAAAACTTTGAGCATTGAGAAACATGCTCTGAACTGGTTAATTTTATTGTTCAAAAGTCACAGCTTAAAATTAAATAGCCTACATGTGCAATTAAAATAAAATAAAAATATTTTATAATTAAATAAAAAAATATACATTTAGTATCAGAATGTCAGTGCTTTGTTCCCTTGAATCAGAGAGTTGCAATAAGAATTTCAGTTTGACTTTTAAACAAGCAAAATGTTTTAATTATAAACTTATAAGATTCACATTATCTACTAGACAAAGCATGCAGAATGTGTGTGTGCGAAAGATTTTTTTTTTTTAAATCTAGATTTCATTTCAGCAGTCTATTTGTTACTTTTATACTGTTGCATTTGTACAAATGTAATATTACTAGACTCATCAATAATCATATAATGTGAGTAATAAGTTTTTTCTTTCTTTTTCAAGAGCAGGCATTTGTTCTAAGGACATTTGATAAAGTTTTTTGGGAGCATCATAAAGTTGAACAACTGTAATTGCTCCATACAAGGGGACAGCACAGGAACATCCATGCCTTAGCTGCGACTCAAACACAGGGAAACTCGTCACTGATGTAGCAAGCATAATGGTGCCCAGGGCACGATACCTTTTTCGCACCCCCCTTTTGAAAAACATATAGTAATATAATATATAGAATTAGTGAAAAGGACCATTTGGCGCCCCTCTGCGAGTGGCGCCCAGGGCATAATAGACCCCCTCTCGCTACGCCACTGAAACTCTTAATGCTAATCACCATACAATGTGATAGCTAAGCAAATGGTACTAAAAGGGAAATTCCTTTTTAAATATATAAACATATATGTACATGTACTTGAACAAATTATTTGCAAAAATTAGTTATAAACACATATTCTACATCTGAGGTAAAAATCAATCTATGGATTTCAAAATCATAACAGTTATCATTATCAATTGCCCAAACACAAAGACTTCTTTTCAGTACAGAAAGGAGAACTTATTATCGGTACAGAAAATTTTGGAAAAGGTACATTTTGGGTTACTCACCCTTAAGAAATTTACTACTATATATTTTTAGGTCAACTGAGAACCAA
>OU015494.1:38134198-38264198 GCA_907164885.2 Dolomedes plantarius | reverse complement strand
ATAAAATGTCATGCATTCCATCATACTGCTGCTGTATGTTATATAAAAAATAACAATGAATATCATATATTTCATTATTTTGACAGGTTTTTAAATTTAAATTGGCTTAATATTTTTTTTCTAATGACTGGGAGAACCGAGCCTAGACTCTTCTCCAGGGCGAGCTGAAAGTGTGAAACCACTTCACTGCATGTGTTGCCCCAGGTGCACCACAGAGGGTGGGTCCACACTGCACCTGTTTGATGGTCTGCGAATTTTGAACCAAGTCAAGTGGCAGGACCAAACCACTTGACCCAACACCCCAGGAGGTAATTTGGGAACTTGCAGGACATTGCAGCTACACCCTATTTTACATGCTCCAGCCACCATTAGTGAACGCGGAGGTGGATTTTTGTCAGTGACCAGTCTCAAACCCACATCCCTCAGATCAATGGCTCGATGCCTTTGCCAACTGGGCCACTGTGACCCAATTGGCTTAATATACATAACACATGTACAGAGCAAGGTCAATTCATTGTGGTGCCCGAGGTAAGTTTCAAAAATGACCCTTTTTCAAATTTTTAAGAGACTAAATAATGAATATATCTCTATCACAAAAAGTCTACTTAATAGATTAATATTTTGGGAAAAATATGCATTTATTTTTAAAAGTTTTTATTTAAAAAAACAAAATTTTTGGAAATGACAGAACTTAAAAAATAGCCTAAAATTTCCTTATATTGTAATGAATTTAGTCATGTACTAGATTAAACTATTAATAATTTTATTTATTTGTTGAAAATTTAATCTTTTTACTCTGTCTCCTTTTGGTGCCTATTCCAATTCATCGCCTTTGGGACCAGCCCTGCACATATTCTAAAATCAGTGAGTGGTCATTTTGTCTCTCCAGTTATCCAGAAAGGTTAAACCAGCAGGCATTTTCTGCTTTCCCAACAGAATATGAGAATGTGTGAGTCATATATATTAATTTACTTTTGTGAATTTTGCTAATAAAACAAAACTAAATATATATTAGAGGAATCATTATCAATCATTATCTACCTAAATAGTTGAGTGCAGATAAAATTATGGTAATGTCTGGTCATTTATATGCCCATTACAATAAATAAAACTTTTATGAAGATTCACTATTTTATTTCACAAGCAAATGATTCACAAAAGATTGAAGTGGTATTGGAGCTGCGACAAATAACAAAAAGTAACTGAACACAATTAAAAAAACATTTGCATTATAATTTCAAAATCAACATAAAATAAAAGAGGAACAAATGTAAGTTGCACGAAGCTCTTACAAACAATTTTCTCTTAATATTTATCACAGACTCTGTTAATGTAAATAAAATGTTACAAAAAGGGTAAAAAATAAATAAATTATAAAAAATTCATTTCGATAACAATCACAGTAATTTATATAAAAGTACTAAAGCTGCTTCACAGATGACAAAACATCACATAGTTTCAGCAAAAAGCAATAACACACACATCAGAACTAAACAATATATACACACACATCAAAACTAAAATATATATATAAGCTAAATCCAAAAACTGATTTTCAAAAATGCACAGATTGAGATTAAACACAGATGACAATTCACCAAGTATTATGAAAATTAAATTAAATGCAAATTAAATGCTCTACATAGATAAGTTTTGGATAAAACATGTGCAATGCTAAGCATTTAAAACATACATATACAATCTATGTATTCTTGTATGTGCTGTTAATTTTTCAAAAGATAGAGTACCTTACATGTAAGGTAAATCAAACAATGCTAAACTTCATGCTTCATCTCAACCTCCAGAGTCATAATGTAAACAGGGATGACACAAAACTCCGATTTTGATTATCTTATCGAAATTTTATAATTGATAAGACAAAGAGGATTTCACCTTTTCTGAATTTAGATTTCAAGAATTCCATGTTTAGAATATTTTTTCTAGCACAGGGTACAATAACTTTATCAAGATGATGAATAACTTAATATCACAGTCAGTCAAGTAGCCTTAACAAAAACTAGGAGGGCGAGAAAGACAAAACAGTAGCATTACTTCCCCAAAACAGTGACTCAGCCTGAGTTGTGTCCATATCATTCAGTTCCATACTGTGTTATGAAACTGACCAGCAGTACATTCTATGCACATATCAATATAACTTTTGTAAGTTCCTATAAACAAATGCTCAGGCTTGGGACCCATTCTACCCATAAAGCTTTTAAGGGGAGGTCTCAGAGTCAATCAGTCTTACATCAGTAGAAGGAATTTCTTAGGGACAAAGTGTCGATGGGACACATATTGCCCTCATTTATACATATATATACACATTATATTATGATAATAGACCCTTCAGGTTTCAATTAAACATAATTGCAAAATTAATCACAAAAAAATCAGACTATCAATAGGACTAGGGAAACTGAAAACAATTTCTTTCAACAAAAACAATTTCTTTTCCTTTAAATTTGTATATAAATTTTGAGATGGGGGTGTAAAATCTGTCCCATGTTTTCCATATACAAGATAGTTATAATTTTTGAATACATTTTAAACATGTGTGTGCACTTTTCAATCTTGCAAAATAGTTCAAAGTAAAAACATACACTAAACACAAAGTCACAATAAATATCACATTAAATGTACACATACCAAAAAACCTACACATAGTACATGATAAATAAAACAAAGCATTCAATTCAGTTTAAAAGATTCATATAAAAATTGTAAGAAAGATCCATAAGAGCAAATTTTAAAAATTTCGAAACATTCAATTTTCTTAGTCTCTTAAAGATACATCATATCATTCATAGTATTTTTTTTTTTGTAAATGCCTTTCACATAAAAATGGCTAAAGTTAAATGAACACTGTTCTATAATATGGCTTACAATGGCATATAAAACACAATATGCTGATATCAACTACAATAACATAAATAACCTCAAAAATAGCAATAAATTAATTCTGTGTTCAGATGACAAAATGTAAGAAATTTACATGACAGCAATTCTAAGATTCAAGATGTCATGAAAAATCGGTAATTTGTTTTACATGATCTAACATGGTACCAATGTTTCAGAAAAATAGTTGGCTATTACTTACAGTAAATAGAAACTATCGGCAAACGAGAATCTCCAGAATGTAAAAAACTTAATTTATTTAAGAAAAGTTTCTTATAACATTTTGCCATCTGAGCACAGAATTCAACTACTTCCATTTGAATCAATAAACAATAAACATTTATGGGCAGCACCCTTTAACCAGTAACTTTTTTTCTATCGGAACATAATCAATTAGAACTAACAATTCAGGATATATCTCATCACTAAGAATTAATTACTATCAGATAGTAATAATGCTCTTGAGAACTGTTACATGATTATAGTGTTGGTATGTAGAGATAAATGAGAGCAGGGATAGAGCATTAAAATATATAATCAGTAGTTAATATTCATAATCTACAAAAAATTCACCTATAATGATATGCTCCAATCAAAAAGATAACCCTTTATAGAATATCAAATGGACAAAAATACTCTGCTTTTTGATAGTGGCCTAGCAAATATGAAAATTGTCGCTCTTAAGAAAAGAAGATATTTTACTAAAATATTATCTTCAGAATAAGTAGATTCACTTATCGCAAGTCCAAAAATATGGAAGGCTTTACAGGGCATGCACATACAAAGTATAGCCACACACAAAAATACGCACATGCATACATATATATATATGTATATATATGTGAACATTACAGTTTATGAAAATTGTAGGCTTATGAAATTAGAACGAGATTTTGCAATTTCACACACAAAAAATTTTATGACTCTAGAAGAATTGTAGATGAATTTAACTGAATGAACAGGAAGATATGCAAATTAACAGCATAAAAAATTATATAGAATACAGGAAAATGAAAGCATTAACTTTTTCTCTTCATGTCTACACCTACAAAATAATAAACTTAGAATATATTGAATATTAGGCAACTTATTAATCAATACATTATAAATAACATATTACAAGTACATTCGATTTACAATACCAAATAAATATTTAATATAAAAACTTAATTTAAAATCACATTAGTTAAGAATATTGACACCAATAATACTGAGAGTAAAGGGCTAAATTATTTGATCAAAATAGTAATATTAATACTTTTCATGGGAGTGTCTAGAAGATAAAAGAAAATGAAATATAATGAAGCACACTTAATTCACATCTTATTTATACACTTATGTCTAAGTAAAAATATCTTTACATTTTGTTGTCTTTAAAATATTAAAACTATGTTTTACATGGAACTCAGTAGATATGTAAACACTATATTTAAGGCAAATATATAGGTTATTTTCCTGTAAAACATACAATGCATTCAGTATTAGAATTAATTTTTAAAAAAATTGAAAGGACATTTTTTTATAGTCTGTATCAAAATCTAGTGATACAGCAAATATTAGTAAAACAGAATATTAAATGTTTAATTCTGTAAAAATATTTCCTATATAAATGGATAGATATTTGAAGAATAATATGGAATAAAAAATTAGCTTTTCTCTATTTACTGAGAGCTGAGAAATAAAAACAAATCTCCATGGATTTCATACTAGCAAAATGACTACAGTTGATTTCTGACATCAAATATAACAGTGAGGATTATTTAATACTGAGATTATCTTTAAATTCCAAAAATCTTAAACATCATTTATGTCTTAAATGGGAAACAAATCCTATATTTGTTTGAAGCAAAAAGTTTTAGCTTGCTGAAGAAACCACTAAATTTATTAGTCTTGATCCAATAATATCAACAATGAAAACTAAAGTAATAGCAACAAATATCTAGTAATGTATAAGAAACAAGCCTTCACAATGACAGTTTTTAAATCACATTAAACATTACAAATCTAACACCAGAAAACTTATATACATTTATAAGTATTGATATACAGAAAGTTGCACAACACAGGAATAAAATATGGTAAAAAATATTGTTTGCATGAAACATGCTTACACAGCTTGCATGACTACCATCAAAATTTGAGAGTCCACATAAGGACTTGATGTCTCTTTCACACATTCAACATATTTTCATATATTGATCCTACGGAAAGTACCTAAATGTTGTTTGCAACTTGGACAACGATGTTCAATATCTTGACACTCAGGGACACAACACGGAATCAAACAACAACCTACCCAACAGCTGAAAATTGAAAAAAAATTCTTAGGGAAAAAATACAAAATATCACATACTATAAGAATTGCTAAAGTTCAAATATATGGAAATCCTGTTATTATTCACAGTTTTTTGTCTATATTTTATTTATCAGCTGCTTACTTTCTTTAATATAAAAAAATGAAGAATACATTTATCTTTTTTAAATATAAAAAGATACATGTATTCTTCACCATAAAATATTGGTCACCATAGTATATAAGGAGAATAGTTATACATCAGCATAAATATATATCATATTTTCTCCCTTTTTATTTTACAACAGGAAAAAAAACTTGAAAAAGAAAAAAATGCACTGGTTCAAAAAGACAACATAAAATTCCATTTAAGTTATGTTTATCAGTTGTAAGATTTACGTTCTGAGGGATTTGATTGTTTTGAATTTATAAAAAATTCCCTCTAAAATGTAAAAAAATAAAAGTAATAATAGAATTGTAATGTTTTGCATATATTGTGATTTTTTTTTCTTTTTACATTAAGGTATATACTTTGCAAATATATTTGACATATTAGATGAGCAACACAAAGAGTAATGAATAGGGAAAATGTTAAACCCTGCTCCTTTAAATACCTTTTTTTAATTGAATTTGTTACATACCCTAAAAGTATCAAACCACCAGCCAAAAGCCATGTTAATAATCCAGGTAAAGCTGTTGTTTCAGACATAACATGAGCAGAACAATGAGGACAAGTAACCTGCATAGGATAGGGGCCACATTGAGCTACATTCAATACTGTTACTGCCTGGACTCCAGCTGAAGAAAAAAAATATCAATAAAGAGTTTATGAGATGACAGAAAAAAATGTACTACTTAAGATGATTTTAATTTCACAGCTGGATACAAAGCAATATCCACACACATATAAGGTTAAAATGAATTACTTGAAAATATTTCAGATCTTAATGGTCAAAACACAGCTTGATAGATTTCACAGCTAAAACTCAATATTTCAATGTTATCTATTTATATAAAACAGTTCTGTAACTGACTGACTGACTGACAGATAATGCACAGACCAAACCGCTGGACCTAAAGCGCTGAAATTTTGCATGGTGATTCTTCTTATAGTGAAGAGGTACACTAATAAAGATTTTTGAAAAATTCTTAATTTTTTAAAATTAATTTTTTATGCTATTTTTGTAATTCTTTAAAGTTTGCATTTAAAATAATAATCTGAGGGTTATAAAATTTATATCACGAGAAAGATCATAAAAATTCCTTTAAAATGAAATCTTTGTTGAATCTTTACCTCCATTTTCTGATTTTTGGTGAATTTTTAAAGATTCATTTTTAGAATTTAATTTATTAAATGCTGATCATGTGGTTTCTTTTTTTTTTGTGATACTTTAAATTAATTTTACATCACGTGCATAACAACGAAATAAATTGACAAAAAAAAAATTTAAATATGGTAAAAGATCAAATTTAACCACTAGACTGATTGAGATGGAAGTTTTTTAAGAATTTAATTCAAATTAGTATGTTTTATGGATATTAAACATACAAATTAATTGCATACATTGACCATCTATGTATATAAAACGCGTAGGTATGTGGCACAAAAATCGACGATATTTCTACACTCCGAATGGCAACGGCTGCAACAATCAGAGGTAAACATTGGCGGCGCAATTTGCAACCGCGTGTCAACATGGGTTTACACATTGAAATCAGGAATGCTCGAAAGCGAGCTGCACGATCAAGTGAAAATTGGGAACAGTCTCAAGAAAGAAAGCGAAGAATAAATAATTCATTAAGAGAGCGTTAAAGAGAGAGCATAAATTATCGCGAGGTTAGGCTTAACCGTCACCGGCATAGCAACCAACAGCCAGTAATAATTTTCTACACTTTTTTCAGTACTTGCTGAATTTTTACTCCATTTTATAAGTGAAGAAATTTTCCCAACAATTTATTGTTTGATATGATTAAGTATAGATTTCTGAATTGTGAACAATAGTACGTACAGAGAATGATGTAATCCACACTATATTTTAATACTTCCTGAATTTTTATTCCATTTTTTAAGTGAAAAAATTTTTCCCAACAATTTCTTATTTGATGTAATGATAAAGTGTAGATATCTTAATATTGAAAAATAGTACATACAGAGAGGGATGTAATTTTTAAAATCATTGGTGTTTGGTTTCTCAGTCTTATCTTTAACTCTGTTCTGAAGTAATGGAAATTCATATTTTTTAATCACGATGTTTTGAATCAGCCTTATGGAGAATACCCCTTAACAACGTATATTTATGATGACAGGTAATGGTAACAGTCCTTACATATGCTACTTTCCATTGAGTTGATTTGCAAAAGAAAATATAAAACTAAAAGCGACCATGCTGGTCGTGCCGCGGCTAGTTGTATTTAATTTGAATATTTTTTTCTACATTATTTAATTGATTACTACATTAATTAATTGCATACATTGACCATTGTATTAAATTTGAATGTACACCATAGCAAAGAACGGGTATTCAGCTAGTACTATATGAAAATTGTTTCAAGTTATTCTGTATAATGATCTGAATACAAATTTAACCAGTTTCTAAAATTTACTTTAAAAAAATCAAAAGATAATATTTCAGTGTCTTAAGCTGACTAAAGACCAAGAGGGCAGCTCCTATAGAGAGGGACCTCTTATGCAAAAAGTTTTCCGTCATATATCATGAACAAGGCTGCCATGTTACTCCTGCATTTTAATTTGTTGGTAAGGATCAGAGAAAGGGAAAAAGTTCCTTGATCTAAAATAATTAGGCCAATTATTAACATAAAAGTGGGGATGATCAGTGCTTCAGCTCTCTCCTCCTTTTGATTTACTTTGTAGTATCATATTCATTTTTCAATACTGTCCCAAATGATGCAAACGTAAAAGGGTAAAATTTCTGGAATGTTGTAAATCTAAGCTTGGATTCACCGGTGAAAAGAAAAATTCTTCAAACCCTCAAACAATCCAAAGCCCCAGGAGTTAAGTATTTGTTGTTTTCTCTGTAGATCAATGCAAGTCAATGATTTCAGGCTCTTTCACCAATTAAACTAAAAACTAAAAACTTCTATTTTTGGCATATACTTACTGCAAACAAAAAAGAATATTTAACAGTACTTTCATGGATTTGATCAGCTTACTTCATCAAAACTACATCTAAAGAGTTTTCATAACTTACAGGGATATTTTATTTATCATGGGACTAGAGTCCTACCTTCATCATAGCAGTAATAAGCAAACCTATGTACTTAATTTTCATCTTATCATAAAATGACCAACTTCACATGCCTGGTATGTTACTTCTTGACCACATTAGTCTTGATTATTAGAGCACTACCAATACTCAATTTTATTGTATGCTTCATAAATTTAAAAATTAAGTTCTTCTGGTCACAAAAATATTACAAGGTAGTTTCTCTCGTATAACACTTATAGATTTCTTCCCAGTCACAATCATACAATTACTTGAAAACCATGAAAACACAATGGGAGAAACTCCCATTGTGAAAGCTTTAAACTTTTTTTATTATATTCCTTTTTGCATTTGCACAATTGTTCAAATAAACAGTTAGCTGTTCATAAAATTTAATCCAACAAAAAAAACTTAATTATAAATGGGCTTTTAAGAGTTCTTTCCATGAGATAATCTGACAACATAACACAAAACCAATGTTTAAAAGACATATTCATTTCTTATACAGCATAACCATGAATGACTTTGAGGTTAATTTCTTTAGAATTTGCTCAACCACTTTTCTATGGATTTTTTATATTACCAATGGTTATGAATAAATCTTAAAGTTTAAACAATCATACAGATCCTTTTCATCATGCCTCTCATACAGCTTAGATGTCTTACTGACTTTTCACCTGCAGCTGAGAATTTGGTATGTACAGTAATAAAATGCAAATAGCATGATTTTAGGGTGCATAAGCATACAATATACAGTAAAATTATCACAATATCTATACATAAATTTGGTAAAAATTGCATAAGAAGAGTTGATAACTACATTTACACTATTAGTAATTTACCAAAAATGAAAAATAGGACTGAAAACTGATGCCCTAAACCTTGTGGAATTTCTTAAACAAATCATACAAATTTTGAAACCAAGTACAGCATTCTCAGAAAATTAGTTACATTATTTAATTTAATGATAAGGCAAGGCTGTTTCAGTTTCATTGATGAGTACACAGTAGCAAATTTGTCACTTATTTCTTATTAAAAGAGGGTACAGGGTTCAGCCCAAAATTCTGACATTCACAATTAATAATTACAGGAAAACCACTGTATTTGAAATAAGAAAGCCAAGGCATTTTGGGTTACTTTGCAAAAAATTAGTCACTTTACTTCCTATTAGAAAAGGGTATAGGATTGAGAGGAAAATTTAGTTCAAAATAAAAAATTTTGAGAAAACCAAATTGAAAGAAAGAAAAAAAAAATTAGCTGCACTCTTAGGGAAACAGCCTTAAAAAATAATAAAGCTATGCTTGAATATAAAACTCAAATTATATAAGTTCTTATAAAACTCCATTACATCTAATCTATGATAAATTCACACTTATTGCCCTAAAACAGCTCAGCATGTGATAAAGCAAATGCATAAAAGAACAGATTAATTTAGACAATTCATTAGAACCGGATATAACAAGGCATAGTTTCTTTTAGTTTGAAAAACCAACGTAAGCTCCATGAAGAGTTTCTTTAAAGGCAATGTTCACATCAGCCTCAGTGAATGCTCTACCATCAAACTATTTAAAATCCCCACAGTTGATTAAGAGGTCAGTTCCCATTGTCATATCAAAGGTAACAGGCAAATGCCCTCGAGAGAGATCATTATTATTTATATTAAAGGAAACCATACCAGGAGTTCCAGTAGGGGCATTTACAACAACTGTTTGTGTAGAAGGATAATATCCTGGAAGAGAATGAACAGAAAGTATTTGTAAATCCTATCTTTCACATGCATAACATAGTCAAGAAATTAAATTTATTTGCATCATTAGCATTTAGATGAGCTTCATTTTATAAAGTAACAAATGTAACTGAATAAATACTTTGATGCAAATGTGTCATCATCTAAAAAAAAGATTAATTTATAATATTTTATACATAATCTGCAAAATGAGATAACAAATGATATTTAACGAATTAATAGTTCATATGATAGAAAAGTGTATGAGTGTTTATATTAAATGTGAATATGTTAATAATTTTCAGACTTTCTATCTATAATATTCATACACTAGGAAAGAAAATATAATTTCAACTCACTACAAATCATATTTCAAACATTAATTTAAAAATTAAAATTTTTATTCAATGATCTATTAAATGATTTTAAAAATAATTTAAATGATTTGTTTCAACATAAGAAGCAATTTTTCAATAATAAAATTTTTATTTACTAAAACTTGCTGATTTGATTTCATTGCAATAATGAATATCACAGATTTTGCTTTGATTTTAATATATATTTTAATTTATATTATAAAAAGATTCTGAATAATTTCCTCTTGTGATTTAAGTTATTTAAAAAAAAAATCATTCATCACCATTCAATATTTGACTATAGAAAAAGTTTATCTAAAACTACAGAGGACTTTTCTTTATCAATATTTTTTAATATTAAAAAGCTACCTATAGGAAGAGTTCCAGCAAGCAAATACACTCATGTCCATAAATTAAGGATAATACCAGCTCCGGCAAATAAAGGTTCAGAAACAAAACAGACGTGACTTATTCATAAAGCCCATTTATTAAACAAAAGATAAAGAACAAAAAAGATGGTGTATGTATGATAATGTTTTTACTATTCCTAAAAACTATGATTTTTGCTCCCTGGAGGAATTGTAAAAAAATATCTCCTTTATAAAAGCTTATTACATGGTTGGTATGATGGTTAATACATTGTATGTCTCCCATGCGATGAATTCCGTACAACACCTGGGCATGCTGAGTATCAAATTATCGAGTTGATCTTGGGGAAGATTACTCAGCAAGCAATGCTCTCCCAAATTCCAGTACACATGTAGGAGGTGGTTGACGGGCTGCAACTCGTCGGCTAAGCATGCCCCACACATGCTCTATCAGATTCAAGTCAGGTGAGAATGCTGGCTATTCCATAGGGGTGATATCCTCAAATTGAAGGCATTCGTTTATGATGTTTGCTTGGTGAGGACGGGCGTTGTCATCCATAAACACAAATTCTGCACCCATGCCCCCCCTAGACAAACATACATGTTGTTCCAGAATGGTGTCCTGATAAATATGGCAGTTCATGGTTCCAATTTATACATGCAGATCTGTTCTGGAGCCCAGTATAATTCCACCACAAGTGAGCAATCCTGCACCACCGTAACGGTGTCGTTGAATGATGTTGTCTTGGTGGTAATGGGTACCTGGCGTTCTCCATATGAAAGTCTGGCGTGAATCAGACTGCAAGCTAAACCTGGACTCGTCGGAAAACATCACATAAGCGCACCATGACGATATCCACATTGCATGTTCTCTACTCCAGGCTAATCGCTGCCGGCAGAGAGTTGCTGTGAGCGGAACACATCTGACAGGCCTGCAAGCATATAGACCAATATTTCCCAACCCTCTGTACACGGTTTGCCTTAAAACTATGGTACCCGTGGCTGCAGATAGCTGACAAGAGAGGTCGGATACTGTGCTCCGTCTGCTTCTTTTCGCAGTTACTACCAAATACTGGTCTTCATTCCGCATTGTAACTCGGGGGCAACCTGTACTGTAACGTCTACTGACATTTCCACCATCTTGGATTGGTTGCCAAAGCCTAGAGATGACACTTTGGGCAATTCTAAGTTCCTCGGATACTTCCATCTGAGTACACCTCCATTCCAGGCAGCCGATAATCCTACCACGTAAAAAATCATCCACATGCGTCCTCTGTGTCATAACTATTCGGTTATGGCACTGAGCAGCTTACAAAGAACAATTTTACTTCTTTGCCACCATTCCTTAAATACCCCTCTTACACTCTCGTCATTGTGATGTACTATTGGCGTCATCTGGTGGCTTCCTGTAATTTGCATATTATTCTTGAAGATGTGTGTGATAATTCTACAGGTGAAAATTTTTACTTTAGAGTTCAATTTTCGTGTGAATCTGAATTATCCTTAATTTATGGACATGGGTCTAGAATGAAAATTTTTGGATCAGAAGCAAATAAAATTGCAGACTTAAAGGAAAACTTAACAATATGACAAGGGTTATTCTAGGGATCATACATGAAATCCTGCCCATAACAGGAAAAAATATATATAAGGAGTTTTTTTGAAAAAGTAGAAAAATTCAGAAAACTTCCATTGAAAAAAAAATTGAAAAGGTGGTAAAATATCACCGAAAAATTATATTTTCTTTTATAAAGAAACACATAGAAAAACTGCATTTTCTACTTATATTATGTTAAAATATTTAAATATAAATGTTAAAAATATTTCATAACTAGCAGCAAATATATGAGGAAAAACAGTTTTACCAGAAAATTTTTTAATATTGTCAAATGGCAATATTGCCATAAAAATTGCTAATATCATCCAAATTGATTTAGTCACAAATATTGTGGTATGAGCAAGATGCCCAACCAATAATAATGGCTCTATTATGAAAACACTAAAATAAACTTTATATTACCCCACCCATATCAAGAAACAGTATTAATTTGGAGCAGAAGTAACTTCTTAAAACCTTTACTCAAGATCTGAAAATCGAAAGTCTGGGTTGATCAGCTGAATCTAGGTATTCTGACATATATGCTCTTCACAAGGTCATAGTATTCAAGCTATCCAACGTGTAGAGGGTTACCCACATAGACTGTGCAGCAACCAAAATAATATAAATGTTCAATCCTGGCAGCATTATACAAACTGAAGCCTGATCATCAGATGGGTATGGGTTTTAGATCTAGCTAAATGCCCAGACCCTGACAGATATCCAGCTTAAGGTATCGTGAAAATGAAAAATTTCGAAACAGCTCAAAATTATTTATGCAAGCTCTTAATGATTTGTCAACAAGCAGTCTAACCAAAAATTAAAGTCTAAACATTTTTAAAAGCTAAAAGTAAATTTTAAGAATTTTATTTTATTATAAAATTTCAGTAAAATTAAAAAATTCTACTCTAAAAAAAAATATTTAAGACAGGATAAAGATGAAAATGGTGTAATGGAGGGATTGTAAACCTTCACAAAAACATTTGAGATAAGAAACTGCACATTGAGAGCTATAATATATACAGTTCCCTAAACCTTTGATTTTGAGCAATATCCTGTTTTGACAGTTTGCATACATGAATACCTTCTCGGCTAAAATTCAAAACATTAAACTTTCCCTATCTAGAAAACACTTAATTTTTACTGAAAATATAGCCATAGGTTTATCAACACTAGGTATTTGTCAGTGTCACTGAATAATATTTCCCAAAAGTATATTAACTCTTTCAACGGCATATCAATTTTATAAGCAGACTGATTCTAGACCTTAAAGTAAAATATTTAAATACTTAACATACTTGACACTTCATCTTCGGTAAAATTGTATAATACACACTCACACCATTCCTAAACCTTTTTTTTTTTTTAAACCCAAATCTTAGTGCTGGATCAAAAATATTCGATTGTATCTCCAAATGCTAAATTTTGATTTTTTTTTCTATTCACAGAAGTGGGGAGGATAATGAATAGAAAGTGAATCTATGACAAGAAACTGCTAAAATTTTCTTTTGGGAAATAAAACAAAGGGTTAAAGAGAATACAGGATGTTTCAAGTTTAGTCGCAAATAATTTAATCAGATTAAAATGCAGATCCCCACCTTTTACCAAACTCTTCTCTGCTTTTTCATGCTAACTACTGTTATCACTGGCATTTATTTCAACTTCTATTGAAACTTTGGTTCTATTCTTTTTCGCACTAAGAAAAATTTTTGAAAAATTCTTATTTTTTTTAAATTACATTTTTAAGTTTTTGGTTTTTATTCTATTGAAACTTTGGTTAGGGCTGTTTGCTTGTTTTTTTCTCTTTCATTACATTCCATTTCTTTATGAATTTATAATGTGATGTGACATTCAATTATCAGACAATTATTGTCATAAATGCATCCATATAAAATTGATATAAACATCATAAAACATTTTTTCCTAAACATAAGGAAAAACTGATTATACTGAACAATCAATTAAAAGCAAATTTTGGAAATTAGAATCTTAAAAACTGATAACTGAAATAGTTGAGTGAATATTCTCCATTACTTATTAATCAAGACAAAATTTACCTGGAGCCATAGGAAACACAGGAACGCCACCAGGAGGGGGTGGATGAACAGGACCTTGAAATATATTTCTTCCAGCCGCTGTTGGTGGAATATAAATAATTTAAATACACAAAAGATGTGTTTGCATTTTGCACTCAAATTAAACAACAACCATTTTATATAAAAACAATTGCATAACACTTAAAATAAATTTTCTAAGTATTACATAGCAAATGAGTCTATATTTAGTGAAGAGAGCGGTAAATTCAGCACAACTTGGAGGGTCATTCAAAAAATGTTGTTACAGTTTGAAGGTATTGGGGAAAATATTTTTCTCACTTATTTATATTTATAAAAGTTCTTTAACCGACTGATTGACTGACTGACCAATAACACACAGACCAAACTCCTAGGGCTGAGATTTTGCATAGCAATTCTTCTTATAATGTAGGAGTGAACTAAGAAAGATTTTTGAAAAATTCTCCTTAGATTTTTTTAAATTACATTTTTAAGCTTTTTTAATGTTTTTTTCAGTTTGCATTTAAAACAATAATTTTAGGATTATAAAATTTATATCACAAGAAAGATCATAAAAGTTCCTTTAAAATGAAATCTTTATTTCCATTTTCTGATTTATGGTGAATTTTTAAAGATTAATTTTTAGAATCTAATTTATTAAATGCTGATCACGTGGTTTCTTTTCCTTTTGTGATACTTTAAATTAATTTTGCGTCACATGCATAACAACGAATTACATTGACAAAAGAATTATTAAAATACAGTAAAAGATAAAATTTAACCACTAGACAAATTGAGATGGGAGTTTTTTAGGAATGTTATTCAAATTAGCATACTTTATGGATATTAAACATACAAATTAATTGCATACGTTGACATTGTAATTAATTTGAATATTTTCTTCTACAGTAATTTGTCTATAAAAATATTTGTTACAATTTTTTTTATAAATACACTGCTGGCCACTGTAAATGCAACACCCTGAAGGAAACACGCAAATAACATGAAATTGACAACATGCATTAGCGGAGGTGAGATATGCAAATGATTAGAATTTCAGCACAGACGCACATCATGCGTACCTGTGGCGCCACTTCAAAGCACTATTTAAGGCTTGGAGATTTCGATGATTTCAAGTTCGGCAATTGTGTTTTTCTTGTGGTTTTTAAAAAAAAAACGATCAATTATGCCTCGTCAAAAACAGCGATCATCTTTTGATCAAGTATCCGAGTTCGACAGAGGAAGGATAGTGGCCTACCGAGATTGTGGATTATCTTTCAGGGAAATCGGTAGTCGTGTTGGACGAAACCAAACAACTGTAATGCGGATATGTGATCGTTGGATGCAGGAGGGTACGACGGACCGGCGTGTTCGATCACATCCACCTCAGCGCACCACTTCACGTGATGACAGGCAAATTGTGCACATGGCAGTGACGGATCGCTCAGTCACATCACGAACCATAGCACAGCACATGCAGTCTGTAACGCATCATCCAGTTTCTGCGCGTACCATTCGATGCCGTTTACAGCAGAGAGGTCTGTCCGCAAGATGTCCATTGCTTTGTCTACCCTTGACGCAGAACCACAGACATCTCTGCCGCCAATGGTGCGATGACAGAAGGAGGTGAACGGCAGAATGGAATGAAATTGTCTTTACTGACGAGTCGCGCTTCTGTCTGCAACACCACGATGGTCGCATTCGAGTCTGGAGACACCGTGAAGAGAGGATGCTGAACAGCTGCGTTATACACTGCCACACTGGTCCTGCACTGGGTATTATGGTATGGGGCGGTATTGGATATCACTCTCGCACACCTCTAGTACGCATTGCCGGTACTTTAAACAGCCAGCGCTACATTTCCGAGGTGTTGGAGCCAGTTGTCCTTCCTTACCTTCAGGGCTTGCCCACAGCCACATTTCAACAGGATAATGCGTGACCACACGTGGCACGCATTGTCCAACGGTTCTTCGTCAATCGCCAGATTGAATTGCTTCCCTGGCCGCCTCGCTCTCCGGATCTTTCGCCGATAGAAAACATGTGGTCCATGGTTGCTCTACTATTGACCCAGATTCCATCCCCAGCTGCCACAGCAGATCAACTTTGGCAAGGTGTGGAAGCTGCTTGGTCTGCTGTACCCCAAGAACTCATCCAAAGTCTCTTTGAATCAATGCCGAGGCGTGTGGCAGCGGTGATCTCCAATAATGGCGGCTACTCTGGCTACTGATTTTGGCAGGAACCACACTTCACAGAAGTCTATAAATTTAATCATTTGATACTTGGTCAACATGTTATCTACAAAATAAATTTTGTTGTGATATCTCTTGTCTTTCTTGGTGTTGCAATTTGGGTGGCCAGCAGTGTATATATATATATATTTTTGGCATTAGTTGCATACATTGGCCATTGTATTTATTATATATATTTTTTTTTTTGCATTAACTGCATACATTGACCATTGTATTTAATTTGAATGTACTCCATAGCAAAGCACAGGTATTCAACTAGTGATTTATAATCTATTAACTCCAGCATACCCAGCTGCCTGTTATGGGCTCTGAACAAAAAAATCTAGTTACCAAAAAAAATTACGGCTCTTAAATATTATACTAATGAAATAAATGAAGTCTACAATATGACAATTTTACTTGCATAAAACTCAGGATAACTGCCAAACCCCAAAGATCATGACTTTTACTCCATAGTATAAACATTTAATATTACCAATATAAATTAAACAGTCAAGTACAATAAAAATTATGTTATTTTAATTATTTCAACTATGTGATATTTAATTAAAATGAACATGAGTAGCATGCAATTATCAGTTAAAAAGTGACATGAAAAATACTGAACTTAATGGTTTGCATTCAGTAAAATCATTATTAAAGTTAATTTAATATTAATATAACTACACACTGTTTCCAGTAAGAAGTAGGAATAAATAATCATGCAAAACAATTCTTTTTTAAGAATTGTTTTGCATGATTATTAAAAAAATTATTATTTAAATTAAAGAAAATTTTTAAAGGTGTTAAACTAAAGAGAAATATATTAATTAATGATTTACAATGTCATAAGATGAAAAGAGTCCCTTTTGTAAAAGAATTATGGATGAATTTCATAACATACAAATCAATTATTTTCAAAATAATAAACTGATACATAAAATTTCTTCTAAGCATAAGAAATTAGTTAATTAATCATCATAATGCTAAGTTTTGTTCTATAATTATAGAAAGATAACTTGTAATTGCTTAACCAGCACACCATCATAATTAGCGTTACAAATGCTACTTTATTTCTATTCAGAAGAATCCACTTAAATATGGCTTTAAGAAATTGGAGTCAAACTGATTTTGAACTTTAAATGTTCTATATACATGTTGTTCTAAAAAAAATCTGAACAGCTTCTCAGTGGAAGGAAAAATATATACTGAGTTTGCCATAAAAAAGAGAAAGCTGTAATATTTTTTGTTTCAAATTCAATGAATTCTTCATCCTTTCTGACAGAAAATAAAACAAAAATATAATTAAATCATATTTCTAATAGTGAGTCGTGCTGGTGATACCATATTTCCACAAGAAAAACACTAAGTTCCTGTTGGTACATTCCTCATGCGTGGCAGAATGTTTAAAAGATCACTATTTCGTTTTTGTTTGAGTGGAGAGGAGGAGGACGGACTTTGAATTTTAAATCTAATTTAAGCTGTCATCTAGAACTTTTATTAGTTTTAAAAATAGAAATGGATGTGAAAAAGGACAGGAATGAATTTGAAAATTTGTGTCAGGTTAAAAAAAAAAAAAAAAAAAAGTCAGGAATAAAAAAGATTTCTAGGTGGACGCTTATTTTCCTAGTAAAAAAGTAACTGAGAATAGATGTTGCCTAAACAATAAATTATGAGATCCATTATTGAAATGGTTGGTTGGGGGTGCTACAGTTGTCTGTTACAACACTAGGGCTAAATGTATTAGTACAGACAATTTTCAGGTAAAATTCTGTTGCTGAAAAAAATTACAAAACCATCACTTGTTATACAGTCTAAAAAAGTATAAAAAATTATGTTTTCTCATAAAATAGCCTTAGTTATATATATATATATATATTCTACAGCGATGGTGACTACAGTCTGATAATCATCCTTTTACTCTTTCATGTAAACAAGCAAGGAGTATGAGGACAGGAAGTTAATGATAAACTGCATCTAATAGTATTATCTGCAACATCAAAGAAAAGAAATGTTTAAGGGGATAGTCTGTTTCTCTTACATTTCTGTCTGGAATATTTTAACTTCATATTTAAACTGATTTCTATAGTTTATTTTGAAATAAATAAAAAAAAAAAACTTCTGTTTACCACAAAAATATAAATTTTACAAAACATGAAGTTGGAAACAGTTGCATGTGGTCACATAATCATACACCATTTCTCTTTGTTGTGTCCATAAAAAGTTTGTCTTGGGAAGGAATTTCCTTTCCTGGAATCTACAGAGTAAACTTTCAATTTGAAGACTGTTTTGTTCTTTTCATACTGTACTACAAGCCTCCTATATCTGAGAATCTGTGAAATCTATTAATTTAAAGTATCTTACCAACATTAGCACCATATTGTCCAGGAGTCGGATAATTTGCAGCTTGGGGAGGAGGATTAGTGGTATAAGGTGGAGGTGGCTCATATGAGGAATTAATCTTTTCTGTTGACATTTTTATATTCTAAAAAAATTAAGATTATGAATAAGTGTTACATTTTGATATAATAAGCATGTTAAAATATTTAGCATGAATAAATAAATAAATAAATATATATATATATATATATATATATATATATATATATATATATATATATATATATATATATATATATATATATATATATATCATTTGTATAATACATATATATTCTTTAGAAAGTTTTTTAAGTTAATAGAAATTTTTATTTTTTAACCTCTCAGAAAAAATCTGAATTTTATAAAGCTCAAATAGTGGACAATTCTTTTGCGCTTCCTCTTCTCTGCATCACAATTTATTGGTTATTCCAGATATAAAAATTTTTTTTTAAATTCTGTTTTTATACTTTAGTACTTTTCTCAAATACTAAAGTTTTGTACCTATATTGTAAAATTATCAGCTAATTAAATATTAATTTTATTAATTACGCACACATCAAGAGGGATTTGAATTTATTTTTAAGAATCATGATAATTTCCTGCCTATAATCAACAATTATAATTTTCCTCCATGATAAAAAAATTCTCCAATAATCCAAGGCCCCAAATTATTTTCAGGGGACTGTGTCCCCTGAACATATGTTGCCTGCTCACATACTTTTTTTTCCATATACCTAAAAGAATAACACCATTACAGGATTCGGTTAAAGATTTCAGTTTCTTTCATAGGTAAAAAAAAAAAACTTTTATTATTAAAATTTTTTATAATTGCAACTTCGATTATACTTAAACTTATATTAATAATTTATACTAAGAATTTTTTATACCCCAGATCATATTAATATGCTGAGTGATTTATATACTTTGTTCCAGAATTATCTGTTTATATCAGGACACTTGATGGAGTGACTTTAATCCATACTACACTGAATCAAGGTGTCATTCAGTAAAATTTTTAATGTTATAGTTTACAAAACAAAAGATAAGCATATTTTTCCCCAGAAAAGAGATGATATATTATTTCCATTTTTCATAGGAGATAAACTATTGATATTGACTGTTTACAATGTTTTTTAAGCAAGAGATGTAATGAAAGAAATTTCATTCATGAGAGAAAGATTTAAATGAAAATTCTCAAATTACCTTTTTTCGAATAAAATTTCAAGCTCTTGTAATCACCAATAAACTTTCCCCATTGGTTATGTTACAGTGAGTTAACATAATCAAATTCCAAAAACATTTTCAAGCATCTACAGATAATTGCATGCTTGATTAAGAGCATACATTCCTAGAAAAATGATTTAAAACAGCATTATCCAGTCTAATTCCTTGACATTGTTAATGTAAAATTCAACATTGTGGTGAATTATTAGATAATTTTAGGATAATGCAAAAAAATTTTTATGATTACCTTTTTGTTCAAAGACTACTATGGTTTATATTTAAATAAATATATTGCTACAATTATAAAATTTTTAAAAATATACTTGTGATAATATGAATGCTGTAATAAGGATAATCCTTAATGCTTTAAAGAGATTACAGTGCAATGGGAATAATGGGTAAACCACAAACAAGAGAATGAACATTTTAAATTTAAGTGCAAATTACACAAAGTCAAACAAGTCGTTTCGTATAAACAATAGAATGCCCTTCCATTTGAAAACCAAGAAATTCTATCAAAACTTTTAGATTATACTGTTACACCTTGCAAAATCAAACCTACTTAAATGAAATAAAAGAAGTTCAAATTTTTAATCCCTGTTTAACAATTAATTTTTTTAAACATTAAAATAGAGTAGAGTTCTTAAAAACACACTATCCTGCATAGCTATATAATAGGAAAACATATTAAATAACAAATTCTATAACATGCACTTAAATTTTTTAGGATTATTCAAATTCAATAAAGATTTACTTCCTGTAATGCTTATCTACAAATCGGAAATTATCCTAAAAAAAAATTTCACAAAACTAAAGATGTTTCACCAAAATATAGATTTCATAAAGCTGATATAGCATATAATTCTGAGATGTTAATTTTTTGGTTATATATCCATATTCAAAACATTTTTACTGTCATTAAAACTCAATCGAAAACTCCACATAAAATTTGTAAATACACGTTTGTCACTAAATTTGTTTGAAAATTATGCAATTTTACAAGCATGATTTCAAGTATAATCATGCAACAAGAATGAAGTCTAAATTTAATTTACAATATGTATCGACACAAAATAATGATAGATTTACGAAAATTTCCTGTCATGCATGTGATCAACGATCAGAACACTCGCTGAGAATCAGAGTTTACAGCGAAAGACTAAGGAGGTATCTTCATCAATTCCGTTACAGACAGTACAGCAGCGTAAATTCAAATAACAAATTTCGACTAAATTCAAAGTATGGACTCTTGACAACAATAATCAAGCAAACTACCAATAAGTCTGCATAAATGTGTGACGTAATTTCCAATAATGCAAAACGTTACAAGAAAAACTAAACATCATATGATATGGACAAATTGTATATTAAAATTAAAGTACCTCGAATCTCAACAAATAATAGTTTAAATCAAACGCACACCACTTTATTTGTGGTTAGAATTATTCAAAACCAATCAAAATGACTTGATCATATGAAATTAAATCGAGGTTAATTTGTTATCATCACAATATTTTACTAGCTAGAGGAAAGCCACCGGCTGACAAATCGAAACATCAAAAATCAACACACGAAAATGCCGACAAGCGTCTGCATCTCGAAGCCACACAAATGACGAATTTTTGCGCATGCGCTAATAAAATGACTCGTTCGCAATGATCTACGCACAAAATCCAATGATCTGTTACACAGCATATCTCAGGGGAGGAAAAAAACAAAACAAAAAACCTTTCTCCATAATAAAATTCACATATCGCCCCCCACTCCCTAAAATATAGGCATGCACAGAAGGGTATCGGAGACATTATATAAGATAGAAAACAATCTATTTTTTACAGAGTTAGAGCCTGTTCACTTAGGAGTCCGGTAGGCGTATTTCCATAGTGCACGGTTACTATGCAATGGTGGGAGGAGCCATCTCTTTGTCCAATCATTCGCCTTCATAAGTAGCCAACATGATTTGTTTACATATTTAAGTTCACGCTGATATGTTGATTTCGCGTATAGTTTAATTGTTAGAAATAGATATTAGACTGAGTATTATAAGATCTGATTTAACAAAATGAATTTATGTATTTTATGTATGCCTTTATGCAAATGTAACCTGGAGATTCGAGGTCGTCTGGTCGCCTTATGCACATATGTATATAAACATATACACAATGGACTATGTTAAATCCATACAGCTTAGGGCCTAAGGTTGTGCAGATTAGACAATTTTGTTTTACTTGTGTAAATTTTGTAATTAATATTCTTAATCATACATTAACATGTCAAAATAAAAGAAATTGGTGCAACTTATGTGACTTCAAAAAAATCACTCAACAAATACATTTAAAGCAAAAAATCTAAATTTGATTTTAAATTTCACTGTTTGTTTTTCAAACATAGATTCAAATGTTTGTTTATGAATTTTTGATTCAATACTTTTTCTTGGAGTCTGTGAACAGTCGTTGTTTATATCTCAAAAATTGATAACTATGTACATGAAAAATATACTGCAGATTATAGAATATTTTATATTTCAGAAAGTCAAATATATATATATATATATATATATATATATATATATATATATATATATATATATATATATATATATATATATATATATATATATATATATATATGAATGCAATAGCTTATATTGAAGTAAAGAGGTATTTTCCAAATTGAGTCGCTTTATGTAAAGACATGTATTTTCATGCATTAAGTGCTTGTGTTGAAATGTACACCTCTATAGAAGTGTGGATTCAATTCTTTTGCGTCTCGTTGTACATGCATATATATATATATATCGTAGAAGTTGAGTATGAAAACAGAAATATGGATTCTAACCAAAATCAAACTAGAACGAAATATGTATACATGTGTGTGTGTGTGTGTGTGCGTATTAGAGTAAAATTTTGCCAGTATATTCAACCTGAAATTATAGGAATATTAGATAACTTGAAAAGATATTCTATGGAGGAGGCATATTTACTAATATTGTACTTAAAAATACCCTGTTAATTCAAAATAACCCCAATAAAGTAGCATTTACTTCTCCTACTATTGAAAAATTCTAGAAGCAAACCTAATTTTAAGTCCTAACAGCTATATATCTATAAGTTCAATGTGCACTCTTTGTAAAATTATTTAAAATTTTATTCTGCAACATATTAGCATTCATTTTTATTGAAACAATATACTTATCCCTTATGTTAAGATAATAACTGAATCAGAGGCCGATAGTAAATATAAAGTAAGTTTAATTGGGAAGCACAACACAGTACTACATCGTTACATGCTCACATGTCAACTCACTACCCTGTTGCCAAAACGCATGCTATAAGAAAGGATACAAAAACAGTTACAGTTACATCAAAACATACACTAAGGAAAATGTTATTACTTATAACACCCTCCCTTAATCACACATTACTTTACATTGATATCTTAGATCAGACAGTCTAGGTTTTGGCAAAGATTTTGTAAATAAATCAGCTAACTGATGTTCTGTAGCTACATACACAAGATTTATATTGTACAATTTTATAACATCCCTAACATACACTCATGGACAAAAAAATTAGCGCACCAAGAAATAATTGCGGGATCGTAACGAAACTTGCAATGAAGGTACATGCCGGGGAGATATGCAAATGATTAGAAATGCAGCGTGATTGCGCATTACGTATAGTCGGTAGAGGGCGTTGAACATCGTACTCTGTGGAGTATAAAACAGGTAACCAAAGCTTGTTTGAGTGTGCTGAATCATTTACAAAGGAAGAGCTGAGATAGACATGTCATTACGCCGTGTTCGAAGACAATATAAGCAGCTGTCGCAGTTTGAGAGGGGAAGAATCGTCGGGATGATGGAAGCTGGGTGGTCAGCTAGGCGAGTAGCTCGTCAATTAGGCCGCTCTCATTGTGTTGTGAGGAGGTTTTGGGACCAGTGGACCCGAGAGATGTCATGTACACGAAGACCAGCCTCAGGACGCCCTTGACAGACCAGTCGTCGAGAAGACCGCCACATCGTAAGAAATGCGCGCGTACAGCCAACTACTTCATCGGCCGCCATCCAGGCACAGGTAGCACCTTCACTAGGGGCACCTGTGTCTTCTCGAACCATACGAAGGCGCCTGGCTGAATGACAGTTGGTATCGCGGCGCCCATTACGTGTGCTGCCCTTGACGCCCACCCATCGACGCCTCCGTTTGGAGTTTTGCCGCGCACGAGGAAACTGGACTGCAGCGGAATGGAACCAGGTCGTCTTTAGCGACGAATCCAGATTCAATCTCGGCAGTGATGACAATCGTGTTCGTGTGTGGAGAGCCCGTGGTGAACGCTTCAATCCTGCCTTTGCTGTACAGCGACACATCGCTCCCACAGCTGGTGTGATGGTATGGGGTGCCATTGCCTACAATACACGGTCACCCCTAGTATTGTTCCGTGGCACCATGACAGCCCAGCGGTATACATGTGTTGCCACTCATGCAACGGCTCCCTGGAGCCATTTTTCAACAAGACAATGCTCGGCCTCATACGGCAAGGGTGTCACAAGACTGTCTCCGCACTGTTACTACCCTTCCTTGTCCTGCCCGATCCCCAGATTTGTCTGCAATCGAGCATATCTGGGATCATTTGGGACGACGAGTTGGGCATCCCACGAGTTTGAACGAACTAGAGGCAAGGTTACAGCAAATATGGAACGAAATGTCTCAAGACATCATACAGAACTTGTGTGACTCAATGCCCGATCGTATCGCATAGTGCATTCGCGCTAGAGGGGGTCCAACGGAGTATTAACTCCTCCGTTCTTTTGCCTTTTTCTCTGAAATAAATTATCCTTTTTCTTTGATTTTCTTATCATTTACTTATATCAAAGTAGTCATTACGTATGTAAAATTTCGTTTCATTTTGACGACTCCTTCTTGGTGCGCTAATTTTTTTGTCCATGAGTGTATTTTAATTTAATGTCTAAGTGCTTTAATCTAGCACAGTTGTTTTCATTTTGTATGGCCTTAATGGCCGACTGATTATCCTCAAAAATCGAAATATAAATACATTTACACTCTAAAATTTCCTTAATTACATTGTAAAGGACAATTAGATCCTGAACAGCTTTTGCTAAAGCCAAGATTTCTGCCTCAGTAGAGGACAGGGCAATAGATGTTTGTTTCTTTACGCACCAAATAACAGGACAATTATTAAAGAAAATAATATATCCAGAAACAGACTTTCTATCATATGCATCAGACCCCCAATCTGCATCAACATAAACATTAATCATAATATTGTCACTATTAGTTTTACAAAACAACAATTTGAGTTCAGATGTCCCTTGCTACGTTAATGAAAGGAGGGAGGACAGCCCATTTCGCACTTAAGTTGCCACTTGACATCGCCAGACAGGAAAATCCTACCTGCAACATAAAAAAGGCAAGTGGTCGGGCGCAGGTGCTTCAAACATGTAAATTAATAGTATGGGATGAATGCACCATGGCTCACAAGAAAGCACTCGAGGCCCTTGACGTCACTCTGAGAGATCTGAGAGGAAATAACAACTTGATGGGAGGGGCTCTGGTTCTCCTCAGTGGAGACTTTCGTCAAACTCTACCAGTCATCCCAAAGTCAACACCGGCCGATGAGATCCATGCATGTTTAAAATATTCATTTTTGTGGAGACATGTGAGAAAGATAAATGTAAAGCTAAACATGAGAGTACATCTGGGGGATGAGAGTGCTAAAAATTTCTCTAAAAAACTACTGGAAATAGGAGAAGGTAAAATAGCAGTCGAGTCTTCTGGCAAGATTAAATTACCATCCGAATTTTGTAATCTGGTGTCGTCCGTGGCAGGGCTAATCGACGCAGTCTATCCGGCTGTTTTTCAAAACTATCCCAATTTGAAGTGGTTGCGAGAGAGGGCTAAAAATGAAGATGTGCAAGAAATAAACAATCGCATACTTTCCATGTTACCAGGCCTAGTCACTGAATACAAATCTATTGATACCGTAGTTGTTATGAGGGGTACCAGAGATACCCCTTTGCGTTGTGTAAATTTAGGGAGGTGAACTCCAAAGGTAACTATGCGTTTATATATAAAAATAACAACATTTATTATACAATATATTACAAGAAAAGGACGGGTTTACATATTATATTTAAGATCTTGGCTATACATATTTTTAACCGAATTAGGGCATACTTCATCCGCTTCCTGCGGCATAACCATTACGGGTCGAGTGAAATAAAAGTCTCGTAATCTCTCAGAAGGCATGAGCACTATTTAGAGGGGGAATTTATGACCAACCTGGGGAGTTTGATGAAAACAGCATAGCGTGGCATCGTTGAGGGCATTTCTACAGGAGGAGGCTTTAGGCATCGGGTAGAAATTCATGTGGCATTTCACTGGCGGATGCAACAGGATTCGGTGCTGGCGGTTGAAGACGGGTATCTCGCCATTTTACGGGGGCGTCTTTCCTTCCCAGGCTCTCTTGCAGCTCGCTACCTCCAATCGCTCCCTCGCTCTCTCTCCGAACGTCGTTTCTCCCACACTCGGGGCTCCCCCAATCTTTATCATAACCCCTCCCCAGGTTAGTTATTCACGTAAATTTATTGCCTCTTCGAGTTTTTTATTCGAGGGCAGGATGCTCTGACATTCCCATGGTTGACCCACGTGGTACGCTTATTTCCAAGAAAATTGTAAGTCCGTTGAATTTCCTGGAATTTCTTTCCCGCGTCCTGAGGAATTCAGGAGGGGTGATGTTTCTTGGAAAATTGGTGCAGTTCCAATATGGCCGTTTTATGCCCCGTAATCGTGTTGGAAGAACAAAATGGCTATAACGTTGGAAGGAGTTCAAAATGTCCAAATTGTGGATCCTTCACAACAATCACTCCCCCCCTTTTCTAGGCGTGCTGGCACGCCACAGTCTGTAGGGGTTGAAGAACGGATTGGCTCCATTCGCTTCAGCAAAATAGACTCCAATTGCACAAAAGTCACAATGGCAGTAAAATAAAATCATGAATGACATCAGTTGTAAAAGTTCAGGAGGTCAAAATCTCCCCTTATAGTGCTGCAAGTTTTACTGATTTAAAAAAAAAATTCAAAATTTATAAAGTTTTCTTTAAGCTTACATTAACTCTGACCAACATTAAGTAACATCATAGAAAATGGTATGCATACCCTGTAAAACAAATAATAACAAAATAGTGGCTCGATCAACACATGTGATCAGAGATTAAAATGTAAAGAAAGGGTTATCTTACAGAAATAGAAATCTCTCCGCTAAAATCGTACAGCGAAGATGAAATTTTCAAAAACGTTGGCAAATGTGCATAATCGCCATTATGTGTTTAACTCGCGGAAAGAGTAAAAATGTTCTCTTTTCCTTGCGCTGCCATTTGTGTGAAACATATAATGTGCTATCCATGCATTCAATAATAATAGTACTAATAATGATAATAATAATAATAAAACACAATGATAAAACATAATACACGCTAATCTTTTAATAATATATATATATTTTTTTTTAATTTTAAATTTTCCTTTTTTTTTTTTTTTTTTTTTTTTTATTTATTCATTCCCCAACGAAATTGACCAAATTTTGCTCTATCATCAGATTTGTACACTGAAACATCGTCAAATTGCATTTAAACTATGCGCACAAATGAACCCACGACGAAAATTCTAAAGTCTGCTAAGTTTCCTAAAAAAAAATTATATAGATATCTCATAGCGATATAACAGAAGACGAAGAGTTAAGAGAGAGAAAAAAAAACTTATTTTTGTCAAAATAAAACTTAACCGAAAGGAGAGAAAAAAAAAAATTACTTGTTACAACTCGGTTTTCAGAAGCCCATCGTTAATACCATATAGTTGATCAGATTATATGTGAAAAACGAATGAGTTCGTCAAACTGAGCCTTCCCATGTACGCAGCCACTGGTCAGACAATTTTTTTTGAGAATGGCCAGTTCCCAAAACGGTCTTTCCGTGACTCTAACCCGCGAGGCGGAAGAAAAAAAATTTTGTAGTTTAGGTTTTTGGGGTTCGCTGTCGAAGAAAATATCTAGTTTGAATAAAAGGCGTTTTTGACTGATGGGTTGCCCCCCGAAGATTTGATGGCTGCGAGACCGTCTGCTCATTGTCCTGATTCTCCTTTGGCGGAACATTAGCGACCTGTTCCTGTGTCAACTGCGCTCCCCGCGACTGTTGGCAAGGTTCGAAATCTTCGTCATAGGGGAAAAAATTCTCTTCCTCATTTTGGGGGGTCATTTCCGAGAACGGGGAAAATGTATCCTGCGGGTCCTCGCGAATGTTACCGGTTATCGTGACCTTTGGGCGCAAGTGCTCTCGTCGCTCAGGCAATTCGTATATTCGATTGATATTACAATTTATTTCCGTAGCGTATGGGTCCGCGATTAGCCGTAATTTGTAAGTGTGGGGCGTAAGGCGATTCGTAATTCTATAAGGTCCCCTGAAGGTTTTCTTACCGATAGCCGATTGATGGTTACGCACAAAGACTTTTTGCCCGATAATTAGGGTTCGGGGTTTCGCTTTGAGTAATTGTCTCTCTTCTTGCTTTTCTTGTGCGGTTTTCATATTTCTCAGCGCGTTTTCATATGCCTTTGTCATAGCTCTAATTTTTTCTGCTGCGTAATCACCGAATAAAGGCGGTGGATCGATATTTAAATTGTCCGTGTCTAGAAATAAAGGAAGATCTCTTCCAAAAAAGAGGAAATTTGGCGTCTCCTTTGTGGCGGAATGCTGAGTGGCATTATAAATACATTTGTGCATGATCATCGCCTCTTCCCAAGAATTGTTACTTTTCGCCGCACACCGCATGGCGTGTTTAAGTTGAATGTTTATGCGCTCGGAGGCCCCATTACATTGTGGATTAAAAGCTGAAGATAACATGGCGGATACATTTAATTTTTGAGCTAGAATTTTAAAAAGTGTTGATGTAAACTGAGTTCCGCGGTCAGTAAGTATTCGCTTCGGTTTACCGTAAGCGGTGATATACCATATTAATTTTTGAGCGACCGTTTCCGCCGAAATATCACTAAGGGGGAAAAGTTCAATATGCTTACTGAAGTGGTCTAACACTGTGAGGATGTATTTATTTTGTTTTTTTGTAATCGGAAACGGCCCGACAATATCCAGCGAGATGAATTCACCGGGAATTGAAGGTAACGGGATTCTACCTAGGGGAACAGGAGGATGGACCCCTTTGAATGAACGGCATATTTCGCAGGAAGCTACGTAATTTTGAGTGTCAGCGTATGCGCCTATCCAAAAATAATGTTTTGACAGGATGTCATAAGTTTTCTGGACTCCCTGATGCGTGATGTGCGACAATTTAAGTGCCTCAGCCTGAAGTGAGCGGGGAATGACGATTCGATTTGGGATGCTACATTCCCTCGAGGAATAGGTGTGTTGGGCACGAAACATTAATAAATTTGTGTGCGGGTCAATGTAATAATTGTGCAAATTCTTGGAGATCGTGGGATCCCGCATTATTAAAGCTTTGCGTACTGCCCCTAATGTAGTATCTTTTAGTTGTTCTTGCAGAATTTGTTCTGTCGTAACGGCCGCTTGGGAAGAGGTGAGCGTATTGATCAGCGGGTGTTTTGGCTCTTCATCGTCATCAGGATCCGCTAACAGAGGATCTCTCGAGATATAATCCGCGAGCAGGTTTTCACTACCTGGGACATGTATGAACTCGAAGTTAAACTCGGCCAGTTCCAACAACCACCTTGAAATCATATTCGCTGGGTTAGTGAGACTAAGATGGTATTGTAAAGGTTTGTGGTCAGAGAGTATAAAAAATTTTGATCCGTAAAGGAAATTTTTGAAATGTTTAACGCCGTAGTAGATCGCCATTAACTCCGATTTTATTGCTGCGTATTTCTGTTCGGCGGAGTTCAGAATTTTACTATAGTAAAGTATGGGCTGTAGTGTATTTTCGCCTTTCTGCATAAGGACGGCGGAGATGCTTGTTTTGGACGCGTCTGTATTTAGATAAAATGGCTGATTAAAATCCGGCTGTAAAATAAAGGGTTTTTCAAAGAACCGTCGTTGGATGCTTTTGAAAGCTTCGTTGCACTCTACACTCCATTTAAATCTTACCCCTTTCTGAGTTAATTTATTTAATGTTGCTGACAGCTCGGCATAATCCGGTATGAGTGACCGATAGAAATTACAGAGTCCCAAAAACTTCTTTAGTTTTTTAAGGGTGCGAGGTCTTTGAAATGACAAAATTTTTTCTGTATTTTGAATCGAAGGGCTAAGGCCTTTGTTTGATATGGTGAATCCTAGGTATTCCATTTTCGTTAAAAAAAATTCGCACTTATCTGGGGACAAAGTGAGGTTGTATTTTCTCAACCGATCGAACACTAAAAGTAGTTTTCTTTTCATTTCGGAATAGGAATTGGCCGCCAGGACTATATCGTCTATATATGCGTAGATATCCTCACTATTTAAGCCATTCAAACATAAATCAATTGCTTGCTGGAAGTATGCGGCGCTATTCTTGTGCCCGAAAACTAATCTGTTGTAATGAAAATTTCCAAACTCTGACGTAAAAGCCATTTTTGGGCGTTCCGACTCGGGCAAAATAATTTGGTTGAATGCGCTATGAAAATCTAATTTCGAGAAATATTTGTATCCTGAAATTTTTGTGAGTATGTCTTGGATCTTTGGCAGCGGGTATTGGTATTGCTCTGAGATTTGGTTAATTAGCCTCAAGTCGCATACTAGGCGAAATTTGTTTGGTTGGTTCTTTTTTACAAGTAATATAGGTGAGGCGTACTGTGACGTGGTTCGAGAAATAATTCCTGCATTAAGTAGGGTATCTAATTCCTTTTCTGCTACGGACCTCAGTGCGTAAGGGATTTCGTATGGGCGCGCATTAATAGGATAAGGGTGGTTCAGGTGAATTTCGGGTTTGATAATTTGAGACGCTCCCAGTGTATTCATATTCTTTGAAAATACGTCCGCGTATTTCAGAAGAGTTTCCTGCAAATCCTCTTTTTGTTCGTGCGGCAAATGATTTAGATTAAAATCGGTGACTTGCAGTTCCTTTCGCCGAATCTCGGCTACCGTGGATATAGAGTTCATGTGTTTTACTTCCCGATTTTTTTTGATTCGATGGGTTATCATACTGCGATTTGGGGTCAAATTCCCCGACGGTTGTTTTTTTGTTGAGTACTATCCTATTTTTTGTGTAATTAGAAATTAATACTAGGTTATTATCTTCGCCTCCACAATTGATAAAATTTGGGTGAACATAAATTTCATGTTTAAACTCCCGAGGGCGAAAACTTAATGACTGGTCATTATAGTAGTTATTCGAGCAGTTACTGTGTACCAAAATGGAATTATTAGGTTCTATGATTGCCTTTTCGGATATTCGAATGGAATGAACTTGATTTGACGGCACCGAGGCTAAGGAATTATTTAGCGGTATTTGTATATCCCGTATCCTAAGTGCGTTATCATGAGTGTCCAAAATGGCCTGATTTTTCTTCAAGAAATCAAAACCCAAGATTCCAGAGAACTCCTGAGTGAAAGGCGCGGTCGTGACGTAAAACATTTGCCTAAAATGGTTGTTACCGATTTTAAATGGAATTTCCACGCAATTCGAGTACTTTAAATCGTTGCCAGTTAATGTTTTGATTGCGACTGATCGAGATATGAATTTACACTTAATTATATGTCGTATTTCATTGAACGTTTCGTATGCCACGACGCTGACCGAAGCCCCTGAATCAATGAGAAAGGTGGCCCCTGTCTGGGTATTAAAATTCACGAACACTGTAGGGAGTTGAAGGTTACCCCCTAAATTCGCGTTAGAGAAAATCCGTTCCGTTTTACCGCCAACATGGATGTTCGAGGTCCTTATTTCTTGTTCCTCCGTGAAGCTTTCAAATACCCGGGGAATAACACAGTGTTGACTTGAAATTCCCCTCCTTTCTATAAAAAATGACTTCTGTCCTGTCTGGGGTGATAATAACGCGGACCCCTCGTTCGTGTGTCCCGGTTTTGATGATAGGGATTCTTTCCCCCCCTTCTAACGTCCTGTGTTCGATCGTAACGGCGAGAGTCAGTCCTTTGTCCTGGGGAGTAAAAGGTTCTATTATGGGGTTGGTAATTTTGGCTGGTGTGTTCCCTACTATAGTGTATGCAATTACGTAGAAAGTGGCTCGTTTGACCACAATAGAGGCAAATTCGGACATCGTTTACGGGCTGTGGAGTTGAATAAGAGTCCTCACTAAATCGCGGTTCTTTATTTTGCGGACGGTGGTTTTCTAGGTGCAAAGTATTTATTTCTTGCGTTAGAGACTCGATAATTTTTGTATTTTGTTCCTGCTGTATTCTTTGCATCTCGAGCAAGGCGGCAGTGTTGGGGTCAATTTGAGAACTCGAATTATTGGGCTCGGGAGTCGTTTGCATAGCTATTTCAACGCTTTGCGCATATTTGACTGCGTCGGCAAACGTAGAAGGGTTTAATTTTAAAACTTCACGTTTCAAGTTATTATTTAGGGCGTCCAGAAATTTAGATAATTTTAATTTTTCGAGTATTTTAACCCCCTCGGCTGACGCGAAATCTACCTCTAGATAATTTTGGGTGGCAGTTGCAACCCTATACGCTAAAGTTTTAACTAGCTCGTTCTCCTGCTGACGTAGATTGTTAAACGCTGTGTGTAACGTCTGTGCATTCGGTTTCTCCGAAAAAAAATTTATCAATTGATCTTTTATTATGTCGTACGATTGTTCTTCGCGTAGTTGGGGAGAACATGTTATGAATTTCAGCGCATTACCTCTTAACCGCGACTTAAGAATTGCGATCTTCTCTACGGGCGACCATTGTCCCAATGTTGCTAAAGCCTCGAATTGTATGAAAAACGCATTGCAGTCTGAATCAGGGGCACCATCGAACGTGGACACTAAATGCGTAAAGCCGGGAGTTTTCCCGCTAACGGCTGAATCGGTCGCCATAATACTATAAAGTAGGGAAAGGTAATCCGGGATACTGCTATTGTGCTTCAAGACAAACCCTTTTAAACAATTTTTGTTTTAACATATACATGCGAAACATATAATACTCAAAAAAAAGTAAAAATCATTATCCTAGAATTATATATATACTAGCCGCGAACACATAAACTCTAACATTTCAATACAATTTGTTCACACAACATGTAGGCATGGCAGGTACAAGGGAAAGAAAAGAGAGGAATTTTAAAAAAAATGTATGCATAACACTTTACAGATACATATATGAACCATAAGAACCTTGCGCGACATTAAAAGGCTTTTTGCCAAGATACACAAAAAAAAAATTTTTTTAGTATGCCCAGGTTTTGGACTAAAGTAAAAATATTATAACATACCCAGGGAAATCCTCGTCACGAGGCACCGATATATGTTATGAGGGGTACCAGAGATACCCCTTTGCGTTGTGTAAATTTAGGGAGGTGAACTCCAAAGGTAACTATGCGTTTATATATAAAAATAACAACATTTATTATACAATATATTACAAGAAAAGGACGGGTTTACATATTATATTTAAGATCTTGGCTATACATATTTTTAACCGAATTAGGGCATACTTCATCCGCTTCCTGCGGCATAACCATTACGGGTCGAGTGAAATAAAAGTCTCGTAATCTCTCAGAAGGCATGAGCACTATTTAGAGGGGGAATTTATGACCAACCTGGGGAGTTTGATGAAAACAGCATAGCGTGGCATCGTTGAGGGCATTTCTACAGGAGGAGGCTTTAGGCATCGGGTAGAAATTCATGTGGCATTTCACTGGCGGATGCAACAGGATTCGGTGCTGGCGGTTGAAGACGGGTATCTCGCCATTTTACGGGGGCGTCTTTCCTTCCCAGGCTCTCTTGCAGCTCGCTACCTCCAATCGCTCCCTCGCTCTCTCTCCGAACGTCGTTTCTCCCACACTCGGGGCTCCCCCAATCTTTATCATAACCCCTCCCCAGGTTAGTTATTCACGTAAATTTATTGCCTCTTCGAGTTTTTTATTCGAGGGCAGGATGCTCTGACATTCCCATGGTTGACCCACGTGGTACGCTTATTTCCAAGAAAATTGTAAGTCCGTTGAATTTCCTGGAATTTCTTTCCCGCGTCCTGAGGAATTCAGGAGGGGTGATGTTTCTTGGAAAATTGGTGCAGTTCCAATATGGCCGTTTTATGCCCCGTAATCGTGTTGGAAGAACAAAATGGCTATAACGTTGGAAGGAGTTCAAAATGTCCAAATTGTGGATCCTTCACAACAGTAGTATATGCCGATGAAGTCGTCAATTTCCCAATAGAGTTCCTAAACTCACTTGATCCAGCTGGATTGCCACCACATCGTCTTTTACTTAAAGTAGGATCTCCAATTATTTTGCTACGGAACCTCGACCCGCCAAAACTTTGCAGTGGCACAAGACTGTGTGTAAAGAAGATGCTGGGAAATGTTATTGAAGCGACAATCTTAACAGGAAAGGGAGAGGATGAAACAGTTTTTATTCCACGGATACCACTCATTCCGACGGATCTCCCATTTAACTTTAAGAGATTGCAATTTCCAGTGAGACTTGCATTCTCGATCACGATCAACAAGTCACAGGGGCAGTCCATTAAGTACTGCGGAGTGGATTTGAGATCACCCTGTTTCTCCCACGGACAACTTTACGTTTCTTGCTCAAGGGTGGGTTCACCCAATAATTTATTTATTCTTGCGCCTGGAGGGGAAACTAAAAATGTTGTTTTTAATCAGGTTTTAGGTTGAACTAGCTGACTCGGCAATGCTTCGCTATTGCTAGATTTGAGTATATATGTAGATTAATGAACATAATTAAAAGTTTGATATCAATTATTGTATTTCGTTAAAAGTAGATATTTACATACACATTATTATTTTTCTTTTAGATTACATAAATTGTGATTACTGTTTTATTCAATTTTAAGTTCATTGCAATGCTCTTGGATTTACAATGTTTTTGGTAATTCAATTTGGCATATATACAAACAAATCCCTCGGTTTTCCTACACGGGAGCATGCAACGTATAATTTTCCATGAGAAAAACATAAATTCTCCAAATTCAATCTACATACTTGCAATGATTGATCTTGTGATTTGTTTATCGTTACTGCAAAAGCCAGTTTAATTGGAAATTGCAATCGTTTGAATTGGCATTGCATATCTGTTGGTATCATTGGTATACGTGGTATTAGCACATCCTCTCCTTTGAATTTACCAATTAAAATTGTTGCTTTAATTACATTGTTTAATAATCTTTTGACTGCCAATCTGGTACCATTGCAAAGACGGTTGTAATGATGCGCCTTCGAATATGTAAAAATGTCATAAAAATATGAAAAGGTTAAGACGATCGAAGGCTGTCATCATTACATTTATTTGACAAATTTGGAAACGACGGCTGAAAGCGGTACGTTAATTAAAGAACGGACCGGTCCTGTGTGATGTAAGGTATTGAATAGTCCTACCGCGGCGGTCAACTTCGGGGATTGATCGCCAGACAAGATTAAGAGAGGAAGTCGCCAGGGTTTGACATTACACGACAATGGACTTTGTATTCGGATTTACGAGTGGCGTGAAGAAAAACCACGGGCGTCGTAGGAGGTTATTGCAAGCTTGTTTCCCGTGGGGCTAGTTGAGCAGGGGCGGCAATTTAAATGATGGTGGAGTAAAACAAGCGAATGAGAGGATGGCAAGTTTCAGAATTGGTTAAAAAGAATTTAGAAGGGGGAGAGAAGGAAGAAGAATGGGCTTAAAAAAATATAAATTTAGGTGTTTGAAAAAACTCAAGAGCTCTCCCTACGTAGGGCCCTCACTCGCAAGAGCTCTCCTCTCTAGGCCTCTTTATCGCAAGGGCTAGCTCTCTCGCTCTCCCCTTCTCTCGGAGAGAGCCAATTCTACGATCTCAGAGAAGAGAATTTTTTCTTGATTTTTGGCGCTTCGGGTCGAAAACGGAAGTTCCCCGTTGCCTATTTAGATTGGTGTGCTACGAAGTGGGGAAAATATTTTAAATGCCCCAAATAAAGTCTATGCAGTGAAATATTGGTGTGTGTGCTCGAAGTGATTTAACACTAGAACGGCCAAGGTGCCTTTTTTGTCCCCTCGTAAAGTTAAATGTTTTGCACAATCTATATTTTTTGTCAGACCACTCTAAAATTCAGTGACTTTTATTTATTTTACGTCCTGTACTTAACACGGGAAAAAAATACCCGCTCGATCGTGAATTTTAGAAAAAAATGCGGATTATACTAGAACGGCCGAGGAGACATTTTTGTCCCATACAGCAAAACTGTGCTTTCACGTGCCAGGCATGCCCATCTCTCCTCCCTTCCGCTTGCTAGACGTTTCCCTCTCTCGTTGCGCAGATTTGAACTCGCCAGTGCAGGTACATATACAAAAATGTACCGTGGCAGAAGCTCATAGAGTGTTAGGAAATTATGACTGGTCTTTACCTCTTTGGGAACTCGAAGCATTCCTTGGTATCCTGTTTGTGCGAGGGGCACTTGAGTCCAAAGGAATGGAAATCGACATACTCTGGTCTGAGAAATACTGAGTGCAGTTGTGTAAAAACTCTATGTCCCGTAATCGGTTCATAGAAATTATGCGATTTTTACGTTTTGACGTTAAATCCACTAGGTCCCAAAGACTCAAGAAAGACAAGTTTGCTCTTATTTCACAGGTATGGGACGATTTTGTATCTGTCAAATCAACTACCTACCTGGACCCTATATTGTAGTAGATGAGCAGCTCTTTCCGTCTAAAACTCGATGCCGTTTCACTCAGTTTATAGCCTCAAAACCTGATAAGTACGGCCAAAAATTTTGGATGGCCGTTGACAATGAAACTAAACACTTGATCAATGCTTTTCCTTACCTTAGAAAAGATGAGCAACGTCACGCTGATGACCGTCTTAGCGACTATGTAGTAAAGAAGCTTGTTGCGCCGTACTTAAACAAGGGGAGAAACGTTACATGTGATAATTACTTTACGTCAATGCACCTAGCTAAGTACCTTGTATCAAAGAAAACTACCTTAGTTGGCACTGTCAACAAGGCTAGAAGAGATGTTCCCCACTGCGTGAAGAAAGCTCTCGAGAATCTTTACGATTCTACGATTTTAAAAAACAATGACATAACTCTCACTGTGTATCAGGGAAAGACAAACAAAAATGTGGTTATGATGAGTTCGCTACATCCTGACATGAAAATAGGCAGTGATCGCAAGTCTAAACCCTAAAGTGTCACGTTTTAGAACAAAACAAAGTCTGGGGTAGACGTTGTTGACGCCATGGCTCACAAGTATTCTGTGAAAAGTGCATCAAGGAGATGGCCCTTTCATACGTTTTGTAACGTTTTGGACTTGGTAGGAATTAATAGTTGGGTGTTGTATAAAGAATTAACGGAAATGAAGATATCAAGGCGAGATTTCCTTCTCACCTTAGGAGAAGAACTTACCAGAGAAATCATTGATAGAAAGAGTTCTGCAGCTGATCACGATGATCCATCTGAAATCAGTCAATCCCTTCAAAAATGCCAAGTTCGCGTAACTTGTAACAATGGAAAAAGTGCTTACAAATGTGTAACATGTAAGAAATCAGTGTGCAAAAAGTGTACTGGTCACGTAACGTACACTTGCGTGTCTTGCAAGGCCGATGTATCTAGAGAAGACCTGTAGTTTCTTCAAAGTTGGTTTGTCCAAGACTGTATTGGTCTTTATATAGCCTTTTTCAGTTATTTTTCGCTTTATTGAATTAGTTGTAAAAAATTGTTTAACTAGTAATAAAGTTTTTTCAGTAATAAAACTCTCATGTGGCTAAATAATACCATTTTATCCGACCTTTTTTTACCAAAACGTCAGTTCTATGACAGGGAACATTTTCGTCCCCTTGGTGGTTCTAGGTAGGTAGCAAAGTCCGGCGGTTCTAGTGTTAAAGGCAGTAGCAAACTCCCTGGCAAGAGAAGCAAGAGTTCCCCGGCCCACCGTCAGCAGTAAATCTACCAGTGCACCGAAATACGACTTATCGAGTGAGTCCAAATAATTATTTTTTGTTAAGATCAGTCGGGTTCTTTTTGGTAGAGGTTTTGATTTTGTTTTTAGAGTTTGGTTTACGAATAGGTGTGGAAACAGTTGATAGAAGAATTTAGTGGTATTAGATGTTTTGGTTAATTATTCTGTGCTCCCTTGCCTTATTTTTAAAAGTAATCTTTTAGAACTATACTTTTTTAGTTGATGATTTGGTTTATGTATGGATAAGTGTTTTTCTACGAAAGTTTTTAAGATAAAATGTACAAATGTATAAAATTGTAAATAAATTTAGTTTAATTTGAATTTAAATCAATTCTCTGTTTTAATTTGTTTTCAGTATTTTTTTTAGTTTACTGGTTCATCATTGCTAATTACGTCCTGAGCTACGGGTTTTTAACAAATAAGTTAAAACACAATGCACCCAACTACCCCTTAATAAATAATTAATGTACTACCCAAATAATACACGCTCGATAAAATAACTTTGGCCGAGCAATACGACAACGGTTTTGGGTCAAAGTATCTAAGAAGAATGATAGGAACACCAACCTTTAGATTAATGCTGTGTGGTGGCAATCCAGATAAATCAAGTGAATTTAAGAATTCAGTTGGATAATTTACTGCTTCATCTTCTACAACATTATCCATTGATTTGTAAGTAGCTGTTTCTCCTGATAACATATGTTGAATGCTGATATTAATGAAATTTACATTCACAGCTAATATTGCAAGTTTTTCGCAGCTAATATTGCACGTTCACTTAACGATTGATGACTTTTGTAATTTTGTTTGATATCTGGAAATACGCATTGAACCAATTCTTCCTGTGAGTGAGTGATACTGTAAAAGTCGTTTGGTAATTTAATGTCGCCTGTTGTTTCTTCAGTTGTAATTTTTCCATTTCCAATATCCAATAATTGTATTGCAAAATGTTCTGCAGAAAGATCGTTTTGTAGTTTAACACGCATGTTTGTCGTCAAGTAGAAGGTTCATAGATAATAGCTGAACAGACGGCGAACGTAAAATATTTTAAACTTTCTTTCTACTGGTCAGATCGTGGATTTCAAAAGCTTTACACCTTCTCGGGATAACACGGACCATTTTGCAAAAAAACGCGTGTAAATCGGTCCAGTAGTTTTTTAGTCTATAGCGGACACACATACGAACATTGACTTTTATATACATATTAATATTATAGTGTATTTGCAATCTTACTTCATAATTTATATACTGTACATATACTTTAAAATACCTCTAAATAAAATTACTTAGATTTTACACTATAGGTAGAATTCATTCCTTTCCCTATCTGATGAAAAACTGGAATAAATAAATACCCGGGCAACGCCGAGCAAATAGCTAGTTTGGCCATAAAAGCGGTTCTAATATTGTAGTATCGACTTCATTTTTTTAAAGATTCCTTACATTCCATTCTTTTAAATTAAATCATAATAAAAAATTGAGTTTTTTGAAGTCTTTAAGATGATCTCCCCCCTTAAGGTGCAGTGGATTTCCCCACTGTACCTTAAGGGGAAGAAATTCTGCCGTCGGCTTTTATTTGTGTACCAACACTATCAGAAGTTCTGAGAAGTTCTGCCTAGTGTTGGTACACAAATAAAAGCCGACGGCGGCATTCGACACATATACGAAAGCTTCAGGACGTTCGACTTTAGATGCGTGGATCACCCCACTCATAGACGTAGCGTACTTCTAAATTTATTTATTTATTTATTTTTTTTTTTGGGGGGGGGGGGCATGAATTGAATTCAGTTAGGGCCCTCCTCAACGCACTGAATGCTGGACGGTTCTTAAAATAGGAAATATCATGATTTTTTAAAATTGAATAACAATAGAATTGATGTTTGAGTAGTATTCAAAAGTTATACAATGAGGAAAATAAATATAATATAAATAAAGTGAGAAAAAAATATAGCATCGAATTTTTGTTATGGATCATATTGTTAAAAACTATGTTAAGGCTAAAGGCATGATCGGAATCTTCAGTTTCACAGTTTGAAAAAGCGGGACAAAACCAACTTTCTAAAAAGTTTTCTACAATTTTCCGATTTTAACTGAACTTCTATTAACGTTTTAATATATTTCAAGATAAGTTGGGGGGACGCCATGCCTATGACTCCCACCTATGCAAATCTGTATTTATACATATTAAAATAGATATTATTATCTAATAAATACATTCCTAAAAAATTAAATTAAATTTTAAAATAGAAAAATTTATTATCGACCCCCAATGGACCCCTGGAATACTATAGACCCTTTTTAAACTTCTATCGACCCCCCAATGGGTCCACCTGGACCCCGTTGGGAATACCTGCTCTAAATAGTAGTAAAGCTGACAGCATTTATGCATGTTTATACAAAAACAATATTTCAGGTAGTCTCTTCTAACGAAACTACTGCGGGTTATTAACGTAAAATTACTTTTCGTTGATTATCTCTGTTTTTTTTGACGTATTTTGGTACTTTTATGCTTAACTGTTTACTACTACTGGGTTTAGCGCGCTGCCAAAATTATAACCCGCGACGCAGGACAATTTTTTTTCTCTCTGAAGGACCGCTATTGAGAAACGCAATCGTACTTTAAAAATCTCTTATAACGATATAAAATTTTCAAAAGTAACTATCAAAATCATTTTATAATATGCTGTTGTTTTAATAAAAACTATTACTTCGAACTAAATTTTGTATCTATGGTCCCCCAATCCACACATATTTCTATTCCAAATACTCTGTAGTGCTGCTATCTCTTGACGAATATAAGTACTCCTTCTACACTCTTCATGGGTACTTGAAAATGTAAAGTTAAAAAAACCTAAAATATTCATGTTTAATTAGTTAAGTTAATAATAATTATTCTAGTTTAATTAGTTAAGTTAACAATAATTTAAATTAATATTATTCATTAACATTATGATTCTGCGGTTTTCGACGATTAATTTAAGCTTAGTTTCTTAAGAGTTTGTCTAAATTCAAATTAATCGTCAAAAACCACAGAATAATATGTAAAATAACTGAATAGTTTAAAATATATACAACATAATTAAAGTGGAAATACTATTTTTCAAAGGGAGAAATGTTGACAGACATAATTCTTTTTCTCTGAAATAGTATAGAAATCACTATTTTCATTATTTCTAAACTGAATGTTAAGTTTTGTTAGTTTTAAACTTAAATAAATTAATTTAACTTTTTATTAACTTAACTAATTAAACTAGAGCTATTATTATTAAATTAACTAGTTAAACTTGAATATTTTACGTTTTTTTATTAATTTTTTAAGAGTTTGTCTAATACATTATGCTAAAAAAATAAACTTTGGGATTGCAATTAAGAAAAAAGTACTTTAAAAAAATTCCCGAAATTATTGGTTAAAAACTGTCTTTGAAAAAATATCCAACTCGGTTAAAATGAAACATTGTCGCTTTACATACAGTAGATTAATATAGTCCTTGGTTGCAAAACACTCTCTGATAGATAGATGGCGACACTATCCTTTATCGTTGGCATTGCAACATCGTTTCTCAACCTTTTTTGGCCCTCGGACCGGTAAATTTGAGAAACTATTTCGCGGACCGGTGTTTTTTTTTTTTTTTTTATCAAAAAAACTTTACTAGGTATTAAAGAGCTACTACATAAGTTAACTGTAAAATTTTTATTATCATTTACTTCCAATAATATTCAAATGTGAAGATAAATAATTATTGTAATTATTGTATATAATTATTATTATTATTGTATATAAGTAAATAAACCTCTGAGAAAAATCACAGAAAATTTTAAAAAATAATCTTAAAATCACTGTATATAGAAACAAAATAGAAAAAAATCAGTTCTCTGATTACTACAAAATTAAATATCTATATTTTTTGTTTATGTGACATTATAGGCGTAGGGGGGGGGGGGAGCACGGGGGCACGTGCCCACCCCTCTGGAACTTAACTTGAAATAAATTAAAATGTTAATAGAAGTTCAGTTAAAATCAGAAAATCGTAGAAAACGTTTAGGAAAGTTGGTGTTTTTTCACCTTTTCAAACTGTGAAACTGAACATTCCGATTATGTCTTTAGCCTTAGTTTTTAACAATGATATGATCCATAACAAAAATTCGATGCTATATTTATTTTTCTCATTTTATTTATATTATATTTATTTTTCTCATTGTATAACTTTTGAATACTATTTAAACATCAATTCTATTGTTATTCAATTTCAAAAATCATACATTTCATGTTTCATGACCGTCCGGTAGTCAGTGCTCTGAGGAGGGCCCCCCGAATTCGATTCATGCCCCCCCTTCCCCCCCCCCCCAACAAAAGTTGGAAGCACGCTACGCCTATGTTTGACATATAATTTTAATGAGAAGGTTGCTGCTGCTTTTCTTCAATTAACTTTTCAGTTGTGGGTTCCAAATTAGTTAAGCTAAGTCGGAGCGGTGAAACAACCGAAAGCCGAATTCTAAATTTATTTTTTAATACCGCCATATTATTATTGTAACTCTTTCTCTTCTGTGAGCACTCCGTCCAGTACTCACAGCAGCTACTTATATAATAATAATAAAAAAAAAACAAAAAAAACGCGAGCACACACTCGTGTTGCTATCCTTGAAAGGCAAAATTATGGATTCTAGATCTTTAAATTAGGGCATTAACGTAAAAAATATCGTACAAAGTTTTATTATTATTATTTTTTAAATAAGAATTTTTTTAACACTAGAAAGACGAGATTTTTTTTTTTTACCAAAAAGACTGAATGCCGTCATTTTGACGGTTAAAAATAAAATCAGGAATTTAAAATAGTTAATGTTTTTTTTTAAAATGGCTAAATACTTTCAATTTTGAACTATTTCATACCAATATATAATAATTTAGTATATATTTAGATTTTTTTATGCAGGCAGGGCCGTTCCAACCCGCGGGTGCCAGGGATGCGGGGCACACGGGCGGCAAATCAGCCGCCCGGTTAAAAAAATTAAAACTAATTTATTAGTAAAATAATGAATATAAAAATATTATCAGTATGCTAGGTAACTACTTAGAGTTAAAAATGCATTTTACAAGTATAACTGGAAATAAACAAAACCACATTGAATAAACATGAAAACCAACGTAAATAAAGCACAAATAGCAGTAAGATGCAATTATTTTGCATACGGCCGTTTCGAAGCTACTTAGAAGCTTCTTCATCAGTGCAACGAACTTTGCATACGGCCGTTTCGAAGCTACAAATAATTGCATCTTACTGCTATTTGTGCTTTATTTACGTTGGTTTTCCTGTTTATTCCTCGAGCACAAAGGTTTTATCTTTTCTTTTCAAAACCACATTGGTTTTAAAAACGCTACTCCACGTCGCAACAAGTTGGGAAATACATTGTTCGTTTTTGTTGTAACACGTTTTAACCCATCATTCCATCAAATTGCGTCGCATCGCCGGCATCGCGTCGGTGCGGGCGGTTTTTGTCAGGTTGCAGGAAAATACTCGTTTATGCTCTATGCCTGTAAATACACGGACCGGGATAATTTGCACTATATTAATTTTGAACATGTCCATCTCAATAATTGACAAACAAAGCTTTTTGTCTCTAATTTTTGTGCTCGAATTTGTGATTGCTGACCAATAAAATATTTCACGGGTAAGTAAACTTGATGATATTTTTTCTTTTGCGCGGTTAGCGATTAGAAATTGAAATAATACATTTATGGTTTGATAATTAATATCGTTTGATAAAAATTAATATCGTAAGCTATGCAGGAATCGGATGCTATACTAACAAATATTATTTTAATGTTAGAGCAAACCAAAACTTATTTATATAATACTAACTGAAAACCCGTACTTCGCTACGGAGTACATTCAAATTAAATACAATGGTCAATGTATGCAATTAATGCCAAAAATATGTTTAAATATATTTATAATAAATACAACGATCGATGTATGCAATTGATGTAAAAGAAACGAAAAAATATATTTATAAAAAAATCGTAACGGATAGCTTTATAGATAAAATAATGTAGAAGAAAATATTCAAATTAAATCTAAGAGAACATACTAAAGAATATAGTACAGTAAATATAGTACAGTTTGAGGAACATATCTTTTACTGTATTTTAATATTTTTTTGGACAATTTCCAATCGTCTGCCGCATTAGCAAGAAAAAAATTTTTTTTTTTGCCTATTTCGTTGCTATAAAAGTGACGATAAATTAATTTAAAGTACCAGAAAAAGAAATCACGTGATCAGCATTTAATAAATTAAATTCTAAAATTTAATCTTTAAAAATTCCCCAAAAATCAGAAAATTGAGGTAAAGATTCGAAAAAGATTTCCTTTTAAAGGAATTTTTATGATCGTTCTCGTGATATAAATTTTATAACCCTCAAGTTATTATTTTAAATGCAAACTTTAAAAATGTTACAAAAACAGCTTAAAAATTTAATTTTAAGAAATCTAAGAAGAATTTTTCAAAATTTTTTCTTAGTGCACCCCTACACTATAAGAAGAATCGCCATGCAAAATTTCAGCCCTTTAGGTCCAGTAGTTTGGTCTGTGCATTGTATGTCAGTGAGTCAGTCAGTTACGGAACTGTTTTATATACATATAGACTAGCTGAAGTACCCGGCGATGCCCGCGATTTTAGGAATGTTTGTTAACCAAAATCAATTTAAAAATTAACACAGTATAAATAACATAGAAAAAATATATGTGAAATGTTATACACATCTCAGAATTTCAGCCTTTTATCATTGTAGCACTAAAATCTGAACAGTAAAAATGTCAAATTTTCTTAGCCGTGCTTCGCCAGTCTAGCCGGTCGGTTTAGGGACACGCTCCTTTCAGCAATCAGTGTCAAAGAATGGAAATACTAAAAAACAACGAATAAAGCTATTTAAATTTTGTGGATACGTATCCCACGTCCTGCAAACAGTCGCAGGCAGAAGAAAATCCCCCCCCCCGGCGAGCCGGCATTGCCCGGGATTTTAAGAATGTTTGTTAACTAAAATAAATTTAAACACTAAACACAGCATAAATTACATAGTAAAAAAAAGTGTCATCTCAGAACACCATAGTCAACATTATAGACATCTCATAATTTAGGTAGATGCAGCCTTTCTTCATTGTACCACTAAAAGCTGTAAAGTAAAAATGTCAAATTTGGGAATAATTGTTAACCAGATTCAATTTAAAAACTAAACAGAGTATAAATAACATAGAAAAAAAAGCATATGAAATGTTATACGCATGAATAAAAAGAAAACCCAATACAAAAAAATATATATTTATAATAAACTCGCCAGAATTCAGCTGGTTTAGACTTTCATCATTGCAGCAAAAAAACCTGAAAAGTAAAACATAAAATATATACATTTATAATAAACCACTAAAATCTGAAAAGGAATGAGAAGGAAATTAAAATAGTAGTATTTGAATTTTGCGCAGTGATAGGCGTTTTAGCTATATTTAATTAAAAATTACTTCAAATTGACCAATTTATAAAAAAGTATGCTATTTACAGGTAAGTTTTTGTTCCTTTTTTAAATTTTTATGTGCTATTTTGCCATAAAAGACTAAAAAAAAAAACCTTTAAAAAGTTATTTTTTTAAAAAATTGACTGAGAACGTAGACAGTCACCTTAATTCCTACTTGAGAATGAGAATAAAAAATGAGGAAAGAATAAACTGTACCCCCCCTCCCCATTGAAATAATATTTAAAGTAATAAATTCTGTTTTAACAACTAATTTGTGAATAATTAAAAAAAATAACTAAATGTAAAATAGAAAAGTAAAAAATGCTTCAAATTGACTAAATTAAAAAAAAGTATGCTATTTACAGGTAAGTTTTTGTTTCTTTAATTTTTAAGTGCTATTTTACCATAAAAGATGAAAAAAACCTTTAAAAAATTATTTTAAAAAAAAATTGACTCCGAATGTAGACAGTCACCTTAATTCCTACTTGAGAATGATAATAAAAATGATGAAAGAATAAACTGCCCCCCCCCCCCCCCACTGAAATATTTAAAGTAATAAATTCTGTTTTAACAATTAATTTCTGAACAATTGGAAAATTAACTAAATGCAAAATAGAAAAGTAAATAAAACATAATTATATTTCATTGGCCTTCAAAAATATCCAATAATAACACAATTTCCTTAGCAAATACAAAATAAACAAAAAAAGAACAATAATTGGTGTATAATAAATAGTTTTTTATTTGCGGCTGTTTCTATAAGGAAAGGAATGATGAATCAGGGAAAATGTTCATATTGAAACATAATTCTGTTTGAACAATTAATTTCTGAACAATTGGAAAATTAACTAAACGCAAAATAGAAAAGTAAATAAAACAATTATATTTCACTGGCCTTCAAAAATATCCAATAATAACACAATTTGCTTAGCAAATGCAAAATAAACAAAAAAAGAACAATAATTGGTGTATAATAAATAGTTATTTTTATTTGCGGCTGTTTTTATAAGGAAAGGAATGACGAATCGGGGAGAATTTTAATATTGGAGCATAAAATTGAATGTATTATTTTTGCATTTTAAAATTTCCTCTTAAATTGTACGTTATTTTGAAGATAACTGTAATATATATCACGTGTGAGAAGGAAATTAAAATAGTAGCATTAGGATTTTGTGCAGTGATAGGCATTTTAGCTAAATTTCATTAAAAAATACTTCAAATTGACTAAATTAAAAAAAAGTATGCTATTTACAGGTAAGTTTGTGTTTCTTTAATTTTTAAGTGCTATTTTACCATAAAAGATGAAAAAAACCTTTAAAAAATTATTTAAAAAAAAATTGACTCCGAACGTAGACAGTCACCTTAATTCTTACTTGAGAATGATAATAAAAAATGATGAAATAATAAACTGTACCCCCCCCCCCCCGCATTGAAATATTTAAAGTAATAAATTCTGTTTTAACAATTAATTTCTGAACAATTGGAAAATTTTCTTAATGCAAAATAGAAAAGTAAATAAAACAATTATATTTCACTGGCCTTCAAAAATATCCAATAATAACACAATTCGCTTAGCAAATACAAAATAAACAAAAAAAGAACAATAATTGGTGTATAATAAATAGTTTTTATTTGCGACTGCTTTTATAAGGAAAGGAATGACGAATCGGGGAAAATTTTCATATTGAAACAATTCTGTTTTAACAATTAATTTCTGAACAATTAAAAAATTAACTAAATGGAAGATGGAAAAGTAAAAAACATAATTATATTTCACTGGCCTTCAAAAATATCCAATAATAACACAATTTCCTTAGCAAATACAAAATAAACAAAAATTGAGCAATAATTTGTGTATAATAAATAGTTTTTTAATTTGCGGCTGTTTTTATAAGGAAAGGAAAGACGAATCGGGGAGAATTTTCATATTGTAACTTAAAATTGAATGTATTATTTTTGCATTTTAAAATTTCCTCTTAGATTGTACGTCATTTTGAAGATAACTGTAATATATATCACGTGTGAGAAGGAAATTAAAATATTAGCTTTAAGATTTTGTGCAGAGTGATAGGTCTTTTAGGTAAATTTCATTAAAAATTACTTCAAATTGACCAATTTATAAAAAAGTATGCTATTTACAGTTAAGTTTTTGTTTCTTTTTTTGATTTTTAAGTGCTATTTTAGCATAAAAGACCAAAAAAACCTTTACAAAATTATTTTTTCTCAAAGCTAAACACAAAAATAATCAAAGCTAAACACAAACATAATTAACAGTTGTTTTAAAGCACCCCTGGTAAACATTGTTAAGTTTCGAAGTATTAGAATGATAATAAAAAATATTCCAGAGTTTTAGACAGAAGCATAAAAAGAAAGAATATGCAAAAAAGTAACTAAATTAAACAAAAATTGACAGAATACAGAAAAAGTGAACATCGGCAAAAGTAAATAAAACGTTTCCTTGTGCTCATGCGCAGTTCATATGAATGATTCCAACACCTAGAGATGAAATATTATTTAAAAACTGTATTTATTTATACTTATTTTAAAGCTTCCAAACTTATCTTAGAATTGTATTAAGGCTACAAAAACAGGGTTTAAGAAGATCGAGTCTAACAACTTTTAGTGATTGCCCTTGTGCCTTGTTAATGCTCATGGCGAAACTTAAACGGACAGGGAACTGAAGTCTTTTAAATTGAAATGGGATATCGGAAGGGATGATTGGTATCCTGGGAATAAATACGTCTTCGCCTGCAGAATGTCCTGTCATAATGGTGGCTTCAATCACATTCAGCATCAGATTCTTTACAGCAAGTCTTGTTCCATTGCAGAGTGAAGGTGGATGCAGATATCTCAGCAGCATAATTGGTGCACCAATCTTTAGCTCTAATATGTGAGAGGGTACTCCAGATGGCTCCAATGTATTTAAAAATTCTGTGGTGTAGTGTACCGCCTCTTCTGTATCACAGGTGGTGTCAATAGATTTGTAAATTTGAGCTTTACCTGGCAATTCTTGTAAAAGCTGCTTATTGATGACGTTGACATCTTCGTTTCTTGGGGCAAGGATTGCTCTTTGGCACAGCCATGTGTGATTAGTGAAGTACTGGGCCACATTTGGAAACACTGCCTCTTTTAACTGTTGTTGAGTTGTCACAATCATTCCAATCGTTTCCATGGCTATACATCCTGTATTATCAGCAGTAATGGCTCCATTTCCAAGTTGTAGAAGGTTATCTGCAAATTGCTGGGCTGAGGGATCACCATTGACACGAACTCGCATGTTTGTTGAAAGACCAAGACTTTGGATGTCATTCCACACGTAAGGCGATTTTAAGCAGGCCTGAAAAAAATGTGAGTTAATGAAACATCCTAATATTGAAATTTTACTGATTAGAAACATTAATTTGAAGTGTGTATAATGTTAAATAAAAAAACAAACAAAAAACAAACAAAAAACAAACAAAAAAATTAAAAATTCTGCATTACCGTCATATGTAATACATTTAAACAATGTTTTAACATCAAAAAATTTCTGTAAGGTTGTAAAAGCATGAAAATTAAAAAAATCAAATAAGAAAAGTCAAGTTGCAATTTTCATTCATGAAACATACTAATATTGAAATTTCATTGATTCGAAACATTAATTTGAAGTATGTATAATGATTTTAAACAGGGTTCGTTGATATATATCAATCGATATATATCATGATATATATCCGATTTATTTTAAAATTTCCGATTTATTTTATTTATTTTAAAAATATCGGGATTTTTGATATTTTCATTTATGTGAAGTATTCTGAAAATAGCATTATGCATCCTATTTTTTGTCTAAAAATTAGAGCTTTAAATTTTCAATTGTTATTGAAAATTAAACTATAATTTGTAAATAAAATGATAAAAGGAGCTAACAAAAACAATTTCTACACATCTAAAAATGTTTTTTTACAAATGTCTCTCATTTTTTTGTAAATGTCAAAAAAATGAGAGAGGAGCTTGCTAAATCTGGAGATTTTGATATCATTTATTACAGTTGTTCTGCTCATATTTTAAATCTCTTAGCAAAAGACCTAGAACTTCCAAATGTAAGTAAAAATGTAATCAAAATAATTAAGTATTTTAGAAATACTCATTTACCAAATGCCTGGTACAAAGCAAATGGTGGCAAACTGTTAGTAATAGCTCAAACTGTAAGATGGAACACAATGTTTGATACGATTTTTTAGATAACAGGGGAAAACTGTTTCAAGTCTGTAAGATCATAAACATGAAATTTATAAAGACATTTTTAATTTAGTTAATGATGTGAACTTAACGGTTAATTGTACGGACTATACAAACATTCTAAAACCCATTGCAGAAGCATTAGATGAAATACAAAAAGATCAGACTAAAATTGCACAATGTGTAGAAATTTGGATTAACTTAAGAAATAAATGAGGTGCAAGAAACATTATCAGTAAGAGAAGAAATGGCTCTTTCACCAGCACATTTAGCGGCGAATATGTTGAACCATCGATATTGTGGAAGAAAATTAACTGAAGAACAAAAGCAGGGTGCATTTGATTTTTTGCATTCTACAGACAAAGAACTTTTGCCTCTAGTAATGACTTTTTTAGCAAAAAAATCCCCCTTTCCGAACTTTATGTTTGAAGACGATTTCTTAGCTGTAGAACCATTGATTTGGTGGGACAATATTAAAATTGAACAGCCACTAAAAGAAAAAAATTCTAACTTAGTTAATCAACTGTTTACTGTTTCACTAACTACAGCACCGTTAGAGAGAATTTTCTCTAGCTTTGGTTTAGTTTAGTCTAAATTACGCTAAAGGCTAGGAACTGAGAAAACGGAAAAACTTACGTAGGAGATCACTTATGATAGTAAACATCCAGTTTACATGCAACCGAATAACAACAATAATAACACTTACATTTTTGTTTAAATTTTTGAACAAAAATAAATAAATTTCATTTTGTGTATAAAGTTTTGTTAAAGAAATAAAACATTCTTGAAATTTGAGATAGTTTTATAATTTGTGTTTTGAAAGAGAAAATTGTTTAACTTAAAATTTTATTATGAGTGCTTACAAAAAAAAGAAAAACAATTATTTTATTTATAATAATTATATATATAAAATTAAGTACTATTTTATATTAGAATAATTGTTTTATATTAGTTTTTATATAATGTGTAATATGTATTGGTGTTTAAGTTGTATTAAATCTGAAAATATTTATCATCAGAATAAGTTGACAATTTTAAAAATATCGGATATATATCAAAATATCGGATATTTTGGATATTTTCGAAAATATTATGATATTTACGAACCCTGATTTTAAACCATCTTAATATTTTTAAAAGAAGTTATAATGTTTTAATAAAATTTATTTCCTTTTATAATAGAAATGTTTTTTTCGGTGTTTTTTAATTGCATAAAATATTTTACATTTCTTATTTTAAATAGTTTTGTTATTAAATAGTGTCATCGTGTGTCTAATTTTTTATTCTTTTCCTTAGAAGCAACGGTATTAAGCAACAACTCTTGAAGCAACTTACCGTTGCTTCAGAAAAATCAAGTTCAGAAAAATCAAATCAATTTTAATTCAGGAAACGTACTATTTAAAAAGAAATGTAAAATATTTTATACATTTAAAAAACACCGAAAAAAACATTTCTATTGTAAAAAAAATAAATTTTGTTAAAATCTTATTCAATAATGAATTCAATATTAATTTGAGCTTTCAGCAAATGCCCGCACAAGTTTGTATAAAATTAATGTGAAACTATATTTGACGTACAAAATAATGCATATGTAATACATTTAATCGAAAAATTTCAAAAAATAGCAAAATAACGCATTAAAACAAAATCTCGCCTTCAAAATAAAGTTTGAAAATAGAAAAATAATATTTTGAATAAAGTATTTAATAAGTTTTTAATAAGTTTACATGAATTACACATTAATAGAAATTTTACACATGATTTCTTAATAATCTATTTATTATTATTAAAAAGTATTTTTTAAAGTATATTGAATAAAGTATTTAAGAATAAGTATCTATATATTTTGAATAAAGTACAAAATAAACTGAAAATAAAAATTAATTCAATATTAATTTGAGCTTTCAGCAAATGCCCGGCCCAAATTTGTATAAAATTAATGTGCAACTATATTTGACGTACAAAATAATGCATATGTAATACATAAGTTTATACGAATTACACATTAATAGAAATTTTAAACATGATTTGGTAAATCGGAAGAAGTTGGGGCGGTTGACGAATATTTGGCTATTTTTTTTAAAGGTCTCCAAATTTGCGTTTCTGAGTCCTCCATTCCCCCCTCCCCTCTCATATTCTGTTGAATTTGAAAGGTGAAAATATCAGAACAACGAAATTTGAAAAAAAAAGTGGGGACAGCAATTTTAGTGACCTTTTAAAAAATTCGCAACATGAAAATTTTTTAAAAGTTTAAGGTATCCGACTACATTCGGTGCCATTTTTTTTTCAAAAAGTTGAGAAAAATTTTCTGTGCTATTTTTCGCGTGAATATAAGGGAAAATAATGAAAAAAGAGTCCTGAACTGTACAACTTTTTACAAAATTGTACGGTTTTGGTTCAAACTGTAGAAAATTATTAATGAAAAATACATTTTAATTACATTTTAATAAACACATTCAAATTTTTCGTTTTGTTTCAAACTGTAGCCAATTTTTAATGAAAATTACATTTCAATAATTACATTTTTAATGAAATATAAGTTCTTCAGAAAATGAAATTAAAATTTTCAATTTTATTGAAATCACTCTAATATCATTTCTGATTATCATATGGAAAAAATAAATATAGATTTAGAAACAGAAATTTACATTCTTTAAGAATATAAGAAATTTCATAATTTTCATCAAAATCAACAATTTAAACATAGTCAGATACCTTAAAAAAAAAAACAGAAAAATCATGAAAATTAACTTACCTTGATCTCAATTCATACTTTTTTTTGGGGGGGGGAAGGGAGATGCCTTCAGAATCACTGTAATTTTTGGTAGATGTTGACTAAACGTTTTACATATATTTTCATCACCCGTAGCATTGTAATTACAATCAAAGTTATCAAGTTCAGTAAATTTGCTTTTAAATTTATCTAAAATTCTTTTAGCTCACATTTAAATTATAAGGGTCTTTACTCTAAATTCTTGAACTAATTCATATTCAGTTTCGAATTCCCTTTCATCAGTTATATTATCTTCATAATTCTGATGTATTACTTTACAATGACACACTTTTGCTCCTTTTTCTCAAGATCATTCAGGAAAAACAACAAAAATTTACTGGTATCCATTTGTGATTGTGAAGGGCGTTGCATGAGCATAAAAATTCAGTGTAATCCAAGCATGAGCAAGATCACACTGGATACTGGATCACATCTGAAAAGATGTGTAAAATGTTTTAATTGCCCGACCCCCAGCGAATTCAAACTTCGAGCAAGTACAGAAACCAATCAGAATCGCATATACAAAGGAGCTCAAATTACACCAGAAAAGTTCAGCAATATGGTTACTATCAAAAGCGTATTCACATGAAATTGTAGGAGTAGCCAGAAAAGGGGGTACATCATGACATGAAGTAAACAATCGCCAAGTCAGCAGCAGCCCCAACTTCTTCCGATTAACCCATGATTTTTTCAAATAATCTATTTATTATTATTAAAAAGTACTTTTTAAGGTATATTGAATAAAGAATTTAAGAATAAGTATCTATAACTTACCATATGCTTTCAAATTTCAAACGGGACGCTGAAAAACTCGGAATTGAATCACTTCACTTCACAGTCGAAACTCATTGAAGTTCGCTTCAATTTACATTTTTAGAAATCTTCATAAATCCCCCAAAAATCGGTATATATCTATTTAGGCCTTAGCGAAATGGGCCTTAGCGAAGTTAGTGAATTAACCCGTTTAGAATCAACAGTAGATAAACTTTCTAAATTTACTATTTCCTATCATGATATCGAAGACAGTTTGAGAAATTTTGACGGGAAAGATAATTATCCCATCGAAAAGTGGATAACTGATTTTGAAGAAACGGCAGGTATTTGCGGATGGAATGATATTCAAAAATTAATATTCGCGAGACGATCATTAACTGGATTAGCGAAACTCTTTATTCAAAGTGAATCTGGCTTAACTTCGTGGGCTAAGCTTAAATTAGCTCTTGAACAAGAATTTGCCTCGAAGTGCACAAGCGCCCAACTCCATAAAATGTTGACGAAACGTCGTTTAAACAAAGAAGAATCTCTGCAAGAATATTTTCTGGTCATGAAAGAACTAGCAAGCAGAGGTAACATCGAAACAGAATCCCTAATTCAATATGTTATAGATGGTATTCCCGATAAACCGTCTAACAAAGTAATTCTTTACGGTGCGAAAGATTTAAAAGAGTTCAAGGAAAAATTAGGTATTTACGAAAAAATTCGAAATCATACTACGATTCCAACTGAACCAGAAACGACAAAAAAGAAAAAAACATTTCACCCCCTCTTTCAGACGTGTCTCCCAGCTTTCAGCGCTGTAGAAATTGCAGTGATAAAAATCATACTGTTTGATCATTTAAAGATCGCGGAAGAAAATGTTTCAACTACAACCAGTTTACGAATGACCACGTTTCCGCTAACTGTCCGGTGAAAAGTAATAAAACCCCGAGTCAAGCCGTGAATATCAGTAGCAGTGTTCCCGCAGAGAAAAATTCTCTTGTACAGATAAGCATAAAGTTGAGAGATAATGAGCTGACGGGTATTTTTGACAGTGGTTCCAGTTTGCATGTAATACGATCCGCTTGCTATGAAAGACTGTGTCTACCAGCTGTTTCTCCCCCCGCCATAAATCTAGTAGGACTAGGCTCTAAGAATGTGTTTACCAAGGGTTCTTTTATGCATAACGTGGAAATCAACGGTCACTCCTTCGAATTGCTGTTTCACGTAGTCCCGAACGAAGCGATAACTTTTGACCTTATTATTGGCACCCCTCTGTTAGATTTCGCTGACGTTATTTTGAAAAAAGATTCTTTGATCATTCAGAAGTCCTTCAACACGAACAACTTTTTATTGTTGATGGAAAATTTACCGAACTTTGTTTCTAACGAAATAGATTTATACCACATTAAAGATAAGCAACGAAGAGACACTATTTTTAAGCTTGTATCTATGTACATATACGCCAAACAAAACCGAAACCGTAGATATTTCTATGAAGATAATTTTAAACGACAATATTCCCGTGTATCAAAAATCTCGACGTTTAGGAATTCCCGAGAAATCCTGTAGATCAACAAATTAAAGAATGGTTAGAAGCCGGAATAATTAGACCTAGTTGCTCTGATTATGCAAGTCCGATTGTTCTGGTTAAGAAAAAAGACGGATCTACGCGACTATGTGTTGATTACCGAGCATTAAATAAGAAAACAATAAAGGATCGTTTCCCCTTACCGTTAATTGAAGACGTTCTGGATAAATTACAGGGTGCAAAAATATTCACAACGAAATCTCCGAAATGGCTTTTTTCATGTTGATGTAGAGGAAAATAGTCGCAAATTTACTAGTTTTGTAACTCCTGATGGACAGTCTGAATTTTTGAAAACACCTTTTGCTCTCTCTAACAGCCCCAGTGCTTTTCAAAGATATATCTTTCACGTATTCCGAAATCTCATTAATGAAGGTATTGTTGTATTGTATATGGATGATATAATTATTCCGTCAGTAGATGAAGAAGAAGGTATTCAACGATTACGTCAAGTTTTAGAAGTAGCCTCTCGATACGGATTAGAAATTAAATTGAAGATATGCCAGTTTTTAATGCAAAAAGTAGAATTCTTAGGTCATGTCATCGAAAACGGAACTGTTAAACTATCTCCGTCAAAAACAGCAGTGCAGAAATTTCCTCAGCCAACGACAGTTAAGCAGGTCCAAAGCTTTCTATGCCTCACGAGATATTTTCGAAAATTTATCCCTGGTTACTCTACTATCGCAAAACCTTTGAGCGACTTGCTTAGAAAACCTGAGAAGTTTATTTTTGGTCCAAACCAACAAGAAGCATTTTTGCGATTAAAACAATATCTCGCTACTGACCCGTTTTGAGCATATTTACGCAAGGCAGAAAACTCGAAGTGCACACTGACGCTAGCAAACATGGATACGGAGCTGTGTTATTGCAAGAAGATGAAAAGATATCACCCCATCCATTACATGAGCAAGAAGACGTCGCTAGCTGAAGAGAAGTATTGCTCGTACGAATTAGAAGTTCTCGCGGTCATTGAATCATTGAAAAAATTTAGGAATTACTTGCTTGGTTCCAAATTTACAATTGTAACGGACTGTGCCGCTTTCCAGATGACAATGGGCAAGAAAGACCTTTCACCGAAAATTTCAAGATGGTCATCATTCCTGAGAGAATTTGACTATGAAGTTATCCATCGGTCAGGAGCACAGATGAAGCATGTTGATGCCCTAAGTCGCAACACTGTGCTAATTATTGCAAATACAGAAGACGACGTAACCACCAAAATTAAAATTGCCGAAGAACGAAATGAAGACATCCAAACGGCCAAAACCCTAACAGAATAACGGAAAGACGAAGATTTTGCCACTAATGATGTATTTCATAAGTATTTTAATGCAACGATGAAAGAAAGAGAAAAAGTGAAAGAAGAAGATAGAAAGAATATTCTTAAGATTCAAGACGAAAATCAGAAATCCTTTAAGAAAAGAAAAAAAATCATGCAAGTATAAGACAAGAAAATCATGTGCAATCAAGCCTACGCGGTACGGAACAAGAATGAAATTAAGACCGAAATCCCTAGGTCCCTACAAAGTGACCGATGTCAAGCCCTACGACCGGTACGGTGTCATCAAATTCGAACAACATGAACGTCCCAACATCACGTCTTCTACTGCCGACTACACGAAGCCAAGGCATCCCTACTATCCTAATTTAGACGAGTGGCATGACATCCCCGCTATCCCGATTCAGACGACTGACAAGTCATCCGGCCATCCGATGTCAGCACCAGCGCATCCCCTGCATGGTCCCGTGTATTGTAAGTGTGTTCAATTTTATTTCTTTTTCAGAGACTGTCAGTGCCTATTGCTTAATGTCATCCGAGGCCTCATGACAGCTAGGATGACCGATCTATAGAAAGCAGAACTGAACTTTTAACCATGAACTGTAAACTTCATAAAATGTTATTTGTAAACGCATATAATGTCTGGCGCAAGAGGGCGCCGGTAGCACGAACATTATCACGACCCCTCTACTCTGTTTGGGGAGAACATTAAGACTCCCGCTTTGGATTCCGTTTTAGACGGACTACGTTTTTTTTCAATTCTTTGTTAATAAACCTTAATTGTTATTTGTTATTTACGATGGTTTTTAGTTAGTTTATGTTGTGGATGTTTTATTGCAACCCCGTGCCCCAAATATATATATATATATATATATATATATATATTACATCAATTGTATACATTGATCGTCGCATTTATTATAAATATATATATATATATATATTTTGGCATTAATTGCATACATTGACCGTTGTATTTAATTTGAATGTACTCCGTAGCGAAGCGCGGGTTTTTCAGCTAGTGTAAACATATTTTTCTTCGACTGTAAATATATGATAAAATCATTATCTGATTGGCTAAATATCAGTTTCACCATTTTTTTAAAATCAAATTTCTTCTAATTTTTATTCGGCCTATAACACATACTGATAACACATTCTTAATTTTCTCTTTCAAGCCAAGAAGTTAATGAATCGTAATTAATTTATATTTCATTTTGTGAATTTTAATATACAGGAGGGTTTTTAACTTCATAAATTAAATTACTTTTAAGTGCGTATTATTAAAACGCTAAAAATTTTAAATATGTTTTGATCTTTTTATGTTATTGATAAATTAGTCAGTGAGCAAGTTGTTTGTTCCTAAAAAATCTTGAAAACTGTCTTAGGTATTTTTTGTGAATCCTTATTTATAACATAGCATTCTGATATTTCAGGAATTATTTTTAAATTTTTTTATTTTTTGAGAAAACATGGCACATCTGTCCTAGGTTTCTTTACTTTCCCTCCTCAGTGTTGGCAGCTGTAATTATATACTGGTGTAAAAAATTCAGGTAGCAAACACTCTTTTGAAAATAACTCAAAATAGCTTCCAGTAAAATTGAAAAAAAATTTACCATGCATATTTTGAGGAGCGGGTAACATGTTACTATCCAGTTTTGATTCAACGGTTTTTAGCTTAAGTATGGTAGGAGAACGTGAATGTGGTCTTTTCAGCAACTGGGAATTTTTATTTGCAGTGTTGTGATTCTTGCATTAAAATCCCTAAGATTTACTGATTTCAGCACGAAGGAGTAGTCATAATCGTTTAGACGACTCGTTGACAGAGAGAGCAATCGGCAGGCTGTAAGCTGGTCAGTCTCAAGCGGCGGTGGTCGGTGGCAACTAGTGGCACGAAAAGCAGTATCCAGGTTATGGCATCAATTCGAAACAAGTGATACCATCACCAGGCCAAGTCCGTCCAAGAACGACGACACGGTTTGTTTTCCAAACAGTTTATTCACGAATACTTAAAATTTTAAATCTATTCTATTTTCTTAACTACCTGTGATGAAACGCTTTCGATTTGAAAGAAAAATTAAAATTTTTAGAGAGATAAAGTGATCGAAGGCTGTTTTCATCACATTTCGGTTAGAATGCTAGGAAGCCGCCTTTGATTAGAGGACGGAACAGTCGTCTGTACGCATCAGCCAATTTAAAAGCGGCGGTGCGCGATAGGGGGTAGGTGATTCCAGACGCAGATAAGGAGATGGCACCAGGGTTTGACATTAAAGTAAAATACCCTATTGTAAAGAATTTATTGGGCCTGTAGACCGCAAAACACGTGGACTGGACTTTGGGTGGTCTGTTGTATGACGCAATGAAGGCGGGCATGAGTTATGGGATTATCCAATCCAAGAAATGAAAATTGATGCTAAGTGGTGGATTTTTGAAAGCTTTCCTGAATGGATTAGGAGTCACGAGGAGGAGTGGACTTTGTCATAAAAAAATAAATAAATAAAAGACTTAGAGTTTTTTTCGGGGATTCACTGCTGCATGCGGCCCGGGTTTGCCTTCCCCCCGGTGCTTAGCATTGCAGGTGATGAGAGATTGTCGATTAACTGTCGGAGACCGGTTGATTCTTCCCGGTATGCTTGCATCATGATCCCGTTTTCGAGAGAAGAGAGAATTGCGCCTTTCACGATGGAGTGACGACATATAGGAGATCCGGTTGATTCTTCCCGGTATGCTTGCATCATGATCCCGTTTTCGAGAGAAGAGAGAATTGCGCCTTTCACGATGGAGTGACGACATATAGGAGATCCGGTTGATTCTTCCCGGTATGATTGCATCATGATCCCGTTTTCGAGAGAAGAGAGAATTGCGCCTTTCACGATGGAGTTACGACATATAGAAGATCCGGTTGATTCTTCCCGGTATGCTTGCTTCATAATCCCGTGTTCGAGAGAAGTTACGAAGTCCGATGATGAGATCGTCACCCGTGTTCCAGTCCAGTTAGCATCAAACTGAGTGAGTGTTAATCATTTTGTCTTGTTCAGACCCAACATCGAAAATTTGAATGATTGAGTGCGGGATCAAATGTTTATTTTTTAAATATAGATTTTGAGAGAGAGTAGTTCTTTGCCGTAGGTAAAATAAATAAATTTATGCTCCCTGAATCCAAAAGGTGTAGATTTAATTAAATACATGTCCTTTGATATGAATCGAGGAGAAAATGCTAAAGGATTAGTAAAATGTGTAAACTGTGTACGAAGATTTGGTGATTCGGGGTTTTTGAGTTAAATTGTAAATAGATAAGGTTGTAAATAAATCAATTTTATTTTGTTACATTGGAGTCAGTCATCTTTGTTTTGTGTAGTTGATCTAAAGGAAGGTTTTAGAAGCAAAGTTTATTTGACCTGTTCGGTTGCAAACCTGTCTAGAATTTTGGGTTGTATTCAAGAAAATAAATAAAAAAAACACAACGCACCCAAACACAACGCACCCAAATACCTATTAATTATAAATAATTTGTACTAACCCAAATAATATACGAATCTCGCCCAAAAAAAAATAAATAATTTGAAGACAGGCAACACGACATATGGTGCCGTGACCAGGATAATAAAAATAATTTGTGTTAGGCTAGAATCGTGAAAATTTTTTTTTTGAGTTAAAATTTTTTTTTTGTTCATGGTATAGTGACCAGGCGTTTTTGAAAAATTTTTATTGTTCAAAATTTTTTTTGTTCGGTGCATGGCTGCCACGACCAGTTTAAAAAATTTTTGTTGTTAAAAAAATTTTTTCTAGTTATTTAAAAATTTTTCGTTAGGTGCATGGTGGCCGTGACTCAGTCTCATGGTTCCGACCAGAAAAAAAAAGTTGTGTTAGGCTAGAATCGTGAAAATTTTTTTTGCGTGACAAAAAAAAAAGTTTTTTTTTTGTCTTTAAGAAATTTTTTTGGTCTTTAGAAATTTTGTAGAGAAGGGAGCAGCGCGTAAGAATTTTTAGAGCGGGAGGGTTTTGAAAATATGTTCGTATATTTGCCACAATTATTATTATTGAGTATAATTTTGTTTTGAAGAGTGTGACAATATTGATTTTATGTTAAGATTGTTTGAAGTGTGAATATATGAATGCAAATATTTTAATTTTAACTAAGTGAATTAAAGAGTGTTTTTAGAAAGAGTTTGTTGAGTTGGTTAAAGATAGATAAGAAATACTTATGTTATGATTTATATGAAGTGTTTAAAAATTTATGTATATTGTGGATATTGTAGAGATGATAGATTGAATTGAGGTGTATTTTTGAAAAATATTTTGAATAAGTTAAAAGCAGTTGATGGCAGAAAATTTGTTTGATATCAGTTGATAGATAATATTTAAGTGTGATTTTGAAAATTCTATTGAAATGAGAAAATCAATAGATAGTTAAGATTTGAGTAACAGTTGAGAAATTATTGAATTGAGTACAAGTGTGTTGGTCGATAGTAATGAGTGGTACTTGGTATAGATATGAATTTTTTGAAAAGAAACGTGTGTCAATTTAAGTATAGAATTTGTCAGATAATATTTTGCAATTACATTGAGAATAGAATTGTGTTTTGTTTTGATTTTGTGCATATATGTGTATTTTGGGGGAAATTAGCGTTTTTTTTAAGTTTGGGATTGTGAGTCATAGTTTAATTACGTATAAAGAATTTGAATGCATAATGTTAGGAGAAGTAATATTATAATGAGAGAATTCTTGCATATTGAGTAATGATAGGTAAACGAATGATCGGTAATGTGAGGTGTAAAATTTAAAAATTGGAGTTATTTGAGTTAGATCAAGAAGGTTGTATCGCGAATGTGTTGCAAAGCCATCGTCAGTTGGGTAAAATTGAAATAGGAAGTTTAGATAAAAAGTTAGAGTTGAGGTGATTTTGAATGAAAGGTGGTTAACGGTAAGCAAAAGCGCAAATCATAGTCAGATTTGTTTCAATCTATAAACGATAAATAATGTGAGGTGGATTATATTGCATTTAATCTGCCAAAAAGGTTATAGCTGAAGGAGTGCTGAGTTAAGGATGTAAAATAAGAGTTTTCGATACATTGTGGGAGTAGAGGTCTTTATAACGAAAAGAGGGTTAGTTATAGGCATAAATGTTCAGAATTGCCACAGTTTAAAAAACTAAACTTTTTGATGGATGGATTGCATTAGTTGTTAGGTGCTATGAAAATAAAATTTACGATTGTTTACCCTGGGTTGAATAATAAGGCATAGTAGTGAAATTTTAGTATGAATTTAATGAAACAAGGGTATAGAATAGAAATATGTGGTATTAGAGGTATGGCAGTTGTTTTTAGAATGAATGAGTTACAAAAAATAAAAGGTTGTCGTAGTATAGTGCTTTGTGTGAGGAGTGATAGGAAGTGCGGGGTCAGTTTTTGTTTACTAAAACAGGAAGTGGGGAAAAGGTTTTCTAAGAAAAGAGAGGGGTTCGTTTGCCCTTCTTACTCTCCCCCCCCTAAGGAAGGAGAACGTACGATAAAGAAACTAGTTTGTATGTAGGCTTTTTATGTGGTTTGGATGAGGAAATTTTGCGTTTATGGAAGATTTTGGAAAGTGAAAACTTGTGTTTTTAATTTAGAAAATCCTGGAAGTGATTTAGGGCTGCAGACCTAGAATGACTTCAGGAACAGGGGTTTGAGAAAGTAATGTTTGACGAAATATAAGTGTTGAAGAGTTAAGTGTGATACGGTAGGCGTGAGGAATATCACTTTAGTAAGTTTGTGTGAGTTTAAAATTTAGCAAATTGTTTAAACAGCTCATTAGAGAATAAATGGCAATTTCTGGCCAAAATTTACATTTATTTATCTAAAATGCTGAAGTGCATGGACTAAGCTAGTGACTAATTGAAATGAAATAAAGAAATAATTAAATAGGCGCACAAGTGAAAATAAAAATAAATATAAGTCGTGGTGGTTATAAAGTTGTAGATAGTTGGAAAATGAGAATAGTTTTGGGGTTTACTGTTATCAGGTGTTTTTTTTGGTTGAGATTTATGGGCTCTATTGTGCAAACGGAGGAAAGTTTTTTTTAGTCGCAAATTACTTTAAGGGACAGAGAGTATCGAAAAGTCGGGTCCCCGGGGTCAAAACCAGACTGAGTTGAACGAATTTCTGGTCTGAGAACAGGTTTCTTGTACGAGAGGGGGTGTCCTTCCGATGTGTCAGGTGTTGCTAGGGTAACAAGGGAAAATGCGAAAGAAAATAAGTTGGTGTGGTTCGCGAATCTAGCATGCGGTAGGATTTTGGGAATTGAGTGACTTCGAGGGTTCGAGTGTTTTTGAAAAAGGGGAGAGACCAATGTTTAGTTTTGTTTTCGCAGTTGAGGGAAGCAAGTGGTTTGAAGGTGTTTTTTTCTTTTGCGCGTCTTTAGTATCGGTTCTTTTGACGATAATGAGGAAAATGGGTTTTGGTGTTATCAAGTGTTAGTGGTTGAGTTTTGGGGGAATCCTTGGTGCTAAGGGGAGAACAAATTTATGTTTCGCAAATCTAGTATGTAGTAGGTGAATTGTGAATTGAATGAGTTCAGGTTTGTCGTGCGCTTTTGAATAAGGGAGCTTAGTTTGGTTTTCGTGAGTGAAGTGCGGTGCTTGAAAAAGTTTTGCGCGTCTTTAGTATCGGTTCTTTTGACGATAATGAGGAAAATGGGTTTGAATTATGATTTAAAAAAAAAAAAGATGAGTCTTAGGAAGTTTTGGTAGGAAGGTCATTTGTGAATACTCAATTTATACATAAATATGAATTTAAGTTAATGAATTTGTTTTGGAAAAGTACAAAAATATTGTGAGAAGTGTGTTGAAAATGTAACAAAATTTTATATGCTTGGTATTTTGTTGTGAATGTGGTAAATATACTGTGAGATATATTTTAATGTGTTAATTATTTTTGTTTATAAGTAAATTTTGTGAATAATGAGGAATAGTGTTAGAATAGAGTTTAATTGCGTGCAAAATGATATATAGAGAGATGAAGAATTTATGCTTTGTGATAGTGTTTTGGGTCTGAACTCTGCAAATCATGATTTTGTATGGTGATTAGTTATGTCGACATGGTTCATATAGATCTTCGATGTTTTCACTCAGAACATTTGATTAAAAGAATGAACTTTTGAATTCAGAACTCTAATAAGTGCATAGGTTGGTGGTCTTCTCTTACCTAAATTAAAGGTATAGTTCACATGATCAAAGAAGGTCAATGGTGTAAGGAGTAAGTGTTTTGATGTTTTGTTTTAGTGCTTCTAAATAGTGTATGAGGACTTATGATGTGAACAAGTTTTTTTTTTTCAGACATGGATGGTAAGAAGTTTTGTAATTGATGTGATTATGTTTTATTGAGTGTCATGAATTATATAAGAAGTACATGAGAATTTTGTAAACTTTTCGAGGAAGGGAGCATATTTTTACGTGTTTGGTGTTTGGTTAGTTTTTTTTTTTCGGAGGAGGGAGCGTATGTGATGAAGCGCTTTCGATTTGAAAGAAAAATTAAAAGTTTTAGAGAGATAAAGTGATCGAAGGCTGTTTTCATCACATTTCGGTTAGAATGCTAGGAAGCCGCCTTTGATTAGAGGACGGAACAGTCGTCTGTACGCATCAGCCAATTTAAAAGCGGCGGTGCGCGATAGGGGGTAGGTGATTCCAGACGCAGATAAGGAGATGGCACCAGGGTTTGACATTAAAGTAAAATACCCTATTGTAAAGAATTTATTGGGCCTGTAGACCGCAAAACACGTGGACTGGACTTTGGGTGGTCTGTTGTATGACGCAATGAAGGCGGGCATGAGTTATGGGATTATCCAATCCAAGAAATGAAAATTGATGCTAAGTGGTGGATTTTTGAAAGCTTTCCTGAATGGATTAGGAGTCACGAGGAGGCGTGGACTTTGTCATAAAAAAATAAATAAATAGAAGACTTAGAGTTTTTTTCGGGGATTCACTGCTGCATGCGGCCCGGGTTTGCCTTCCCCCCGGTGCTTAGCATCGCAGGTGATGAGAGATTGTCGATTAACTGTCGGAGACCGGTTGATTCTTCCCGGTATGCTTGCATCATGATCCCGTTTTCGAGAGAAGAGAGAATTGCGCCTTTCACGATGGAGTGACGACATATAGGAGATCCGGTTGATTCTTCCCGGTATGCTTGCATCATGATCCCGTTTTCGAGAGAAGAGAGAATTGCGCCTTTCACGATGGAGTTACGACATATAGAAGATCCGGTTGATTCTTCCCGGTATCCTTGCTTCATATTCCCGTGTTCGAGAGAAGTTACCAAGTCCGATGATGAGATCGTCACCCTTGTTCCAGTCCAGTTAGCATCAAACTGAGTGAGTGTTAATCATTTTGTCTTGTTCAGACCCAACATCGAAAATTTGAATGATTGAGTGCGGGATCAAATGTTTATTTTTTAAATATAGATTTTGAGACAGAGTAGTTCTTTGCCGTAGGTAAAATAAATAAATTTATGCTCCCTGAATCCAAAAGGTGTAGATTTAATTAAATATATGTCCTTCGATATGAATCGAGGAGAAAATGCTAAAGGATTAGTAAAATGTGTAAACTGTGTACGAAGATTTGGTGATTCGGTTTTTTTGAGTTAAACTGTAAATAGATAAGGTTGTAAATAAATCAATTTTATTTTGTTACATTGGAGTCAGTCATCTTTGTTTTGTGTAGTTGATCTAAAGGAAGGTTTTAGAAGCAAAGTTTATTTGACCTGTTCCGTTGCAAACCTGTCTAGAATTTTGGGTTGTATTCAAGAAAATAAATAAAAAAAACACAACGCACCCAAATACCTATTAATTATAAATAATTTGTACTAACCCAAATAATATACGAATCTCGCCCAAAAAAAAATAAATAATTTGAAGACAGGCAACACGACACTACCCCTCTCCCCAAATGTGCAAAGAATAGCAATTTATCCAGTATCGTTAGTTCGCTCAAGATATCCAAAAATTCCTTACTGTTTGTGGATATTCTACTGAACATCAGAAATGTGTCTGGATGATGAATGACATTAGTATGTATTAGACGTAATATTTCTAATTCAACACATTTCAATAATGGTTAAAATTCGGAGCAAACAGGATGGTAGAATGGGTTCTAAGTCCTGTTAGTTTATGGGCTTGTTTTATGGTCTAAAGAGAGACAGCGAAGAAAAAAAGAGCCGATGTCCTATACAGTAAAACACCGAAATGAACAAATGCTTCCCATGAGCTTTTATACTATTGCCTGGGAATGGAAGTATACCTTCAAAGAAACTTACCACCCATTTTCGGTCATTGTTAAGCCTTCGGAAAGTGATCATTTAATATAATTTTACCTTATATTACTTAGCAAAAAAATTCACAATCATTCCCTAAAACTCCTGAAAATGGTCTTCTATAATCTCTTAAATTTCGCTGACATTGATACTCAAACTGTCTTCCTCAACACAAGAAAATATTTTATGAATATTTAAAAATTATGTGCTAATATTTGTTACCAATGAGTAACTATATGATGGATGTAAAAAGAATTTTCCCTCAGCATTTGATTCTGGGGGCTAATAATTTAACGATTTCTTAAAAATTGGACATGTAAAGACCTAAAAAAAATTGAGTACATATAGATAAATGAAGAGAACCCTGCTGTGGGTACAATTTTTCCTCCATCGTATTTTCAATTTGAGAGTTCAGTAAAGCTACTTTTTTTTTTGAGGTAGGCGAATTTATGTGGGCTTTCTACCAAGGGAGAAATATTTGACACCTGCACCTCCTAAAATTTAGTACATTCCATTAAAACTTTTTTCTATGAAATCACTTGGGAAAAAGCTTTAACAAGCGTATCAATTACAGGCTCAGATTATAACTTGTCGAAATAGGATGCAGATGCAGTTCATTATTCAACACATTAAATTAAGGTTGCAACTCACAGAACATGGTGTTGAGACTCTCTCACAAAAGATTTTTTTCTGGCTTCTTTTCAAACTTTTATATTTGACCGACTCCATGAAGCTTACATTTTAACCTATTTACAATATCTAAAAACATCATCTAAGAACACTTTAACAGAAAGTAGAAGTAAAATCTTTGCACGTCACAACAACAGCTTCTTGTTACCTTTCACACCAAAAAAAAAAAGCAATGATAGAAATAAAATCTATGACGTCAACAGAAATGATATTTTCAACACATGAAATGCTGATTATGAGACTCACTAAAAACAAATAATCAGACTTGAAACACATTCTTGAATGCTAAAACATGAAGTATTCATTTGGGGTGTTAGCACTCTTAAATTTAGGAGTGCAACCCCCAAATTATCTACAGGGCAATTTATCTTGGAAGCAAATTATCTACAGGTACACCGCAAATCCTACTGAACATGTTCTTAAAAGAAGGGATAGGGAATAATAATTTTATGAATTTAATGGGGCGATCTTTTGTCTTTTCTCCATCAAAACCTTTGAAAGATCCTAATTTCCTGAGGTCTGATTCTACCAGGCAGGTGCTGTAAGTATTATTTTAATATGCTACTACATATGTTGTATTGTAGTGCTGCTGAATAATAGATGGGAGCACAAGTGCATTTTGATATATGATAGAGGGCGTCAAGTTCGCCGACTTTTTCAGATCAAAATCAACGGTTAGCTCTCAAATAAATTCAACATACAAAGTGGCCTTCCACAAAGTAGCGTACTCGGACCGATACTTTTTAATATCTATGTAAACGATATTCCGCAACACTAAAATATTAATCTTGCCGTTTACGCTGATGACACTGCCCTTTATTCCCCCTGCAAAAACTTCAAATATGCTGTTAAGATCATCAATAAACATATGACCACCATACAACACCGTCTCGACAAATGGAGAGTTAAAAATAATTCTGACAAGTGCATTTTAGTAATGTTTACATCGAAACGCAAAAAAACTTTTAATTATCATCAAAAATCGGTAACACTAAACTTCCCTGGTCTGACACTGTAAAATATCTCGGAGTTATTTTTTGATAAAAATATATCACTTGGAAACAACACATTACACACGTTAGGGAAAAGTTTCGAGAAACTCGCAGATTAATTTACCCCCTAATTGCTCGAGACAGCAAATTAAGCATTAGTAATAAATTGCTCATGTACATTTCATATCTTCGTCTCATTTTAATTTATGGAGGGCCACCATGGACATATTGTGCAAAATCTCTTATAAAAAACTCGCTTCTGCTCAGAGTAGTACTATTTGGCAAATCGTTAATGCACTTTGGTACTTTAGAAATGTGGATATTTACAGGGATATTGATCTCCCAACTATTCAAAATTATTAAAAAAATTAGCTATAAACTTTCACAACTCAATTGACAATGATTTACTAAAAGAACTCGCAAACTATGATCATGCTGATCCTATTAATAAGAAAAGGCCTAGAGCCATTTTTACATTATTTTAAGTGTTGTCCCTCGTCTGCTTATATTCTTTATAAAAAAAATATAAAAAATTATACTTGGTTTGCCAAGGCAAAAAAACAACAAAAAAATCTCAAAAACAAATAAAAATATGTGTTGCTTTTCCTAAACTTTCTTCACTCCATTTTCTCAACTATAGCTCTGAACTTGATCTCTCACCTATTTCCTGAGACGAACTGCTATATTCATGTCACCCTCCTATCTACAGTCCGTGCCTAATGCTACTTCACTTCGGTGAACTCAGCTGAAGGCATCGAACTCATTAGATCCTGACCACACTAATCACTTTTCTCTTTTTCTATAAATTCTGTCCAATGGTTACCCGCTGCTTACGCAGTCTGAAAACCTGCGTTAGAGGGCGTGGCTCAGGAAACGCAGTTTGACCCATTTTCCTATGGTCCTATGGTCTTATGGTTAGCCTAAATGTGTGGATCTTGACAGTTGCAATGTCGTTAGCAAGCAGATAGGTTGTTCCATAAAATATTGTGATCTGTATCCATCTGGTTTATTTCGTATAGAACTCTTGTCACTATTCAGTTACATCAACATACAAGACATACAATCCAAGAAAGAGGTGATTACATTCTTGGCACTCATGATGCAGATTCATTGATAAAAATCTATTGCTTCAAATGACATCTGATCTCCTTGTAAGCTGCTCTCATATAAAGGCTGACTAGATGAATTAACCATTTCCAATTCTGTTAGGTCATAATTTCTGTTAGATGTTTTCTAATAGATATGCCAATTCAGTAGGCCTTTAGGCAAAACTGTTATCATAGTCTGAAAGAGAGATTAATTTTGCTTGTATAGAGGAGAAACCTAAAAGAAAAAAGATATATTTCACTATTTCATTTAACTACATGTTTAAATACACACAAAATAGAACAGCCACTATCACTAAAAAAATTACCAAAATATAATATTTTAGTTTATATCAGTTATCCAAAATATTTCACACTCATAAACAGTTTTTGATAGTAGCATTTAAAATGAAACATGCATTTTTCAAAATAGAATATTATATGAAGTAAGAGGAAATACACAATATTGAGTGAGCAGACAAAATGACAATTTTGCCCTGGCCTGTGTAAGCAGTCTCCTTCAAGACATTTTGGCATCACATTTTTAATCCTGGAGCTAAAACACAAGCAAGAGTTGGAGCAAACATTGTATTCACTACATGTCACATCTCAGGAGGGATTTTTATGTTGGCTATAAATCAGGGTGTGCTAATCTGTAAATTTCTAAAATTCGAGAAAATTATTTTCTATTCCATTCTATGAAAGGAAAGAGGCAAGCAGTAAATTTAAAAGAGAAATTTGGAGAGTTTTTACACCAGCAACATGATTTTTGTCAGTGTATGCACATGTCAGTAATTTTCGATTGCTGTTTAAGATAATTTATTACATCTTAAAGTGTTCTGTCAGTTATTATTCTTAGCCAAGAAAACGATGTAAATGTAGGGAAATTTATCAACAAGTTAATAATTCTAAAGCTATTTAATTATGAGGTTTATCTGATTAATATTAATACATATACTACAGAAGATAATTTTCTGTACAAAATATGATATTAATTAAATTTGTTGGACATTTATATTTCAAAAGAGCAAATCTGAAGTTTTAATGAACTATGAACCACTTTTAACTGAACTGTGGTATACATGTAACATAAATCGTGCATATACATTTATGAGAACAAAACCAAATCACCATTAAATACTGTATTTATATCATTTTAGATTGCCAATTGTAAACTTAATACTAGAAATACTAATGATGTCAAATATTCATTAACTTAGAGTATTATTATATATGCCTATAATTATGCATAACTAGGGTGATACATCACTGAATTGCACTGAGCAATTTAATATTTCTGATGATTATAGCCCTATTTTTTTAGATAAAATTTTCTTCCTCATTATATATTACTTCTAATAGAAAATTTAGGTGTAAGGGAGGAGTTTGTTGTAAAATATAATGTTCATTTTTATGGTACTGATAATTTTAAAGGTTATAGAGAATGATCGAGAGTTATAAAGCTTCGTAAGTATCTTCATTCGTATAGGATTGTATCTCAACATAGCTAGTGTTTAAAGGGCATTCTTCCTGTTTAATATGCCCGGTTTATTGTATGAAACCTGCAAGACTAGGGAGTCAATAACCATCCAGTTTTGATGTGGACACCCCTAAAGTAAATCTTTCAGGTGAACCACCCAAGGTGGCACCAGCACTGGATATACCTGCAGAATCTGATAATGGTAATCCTCTAGTTCTTTCTTCAGAAAAGATACCAGTTTCTGGACAGAGTGTTGGAGTCGAGAATGACTTCTTACGGTCAGGTGCCGCAATACCAAACCGAAGGAAAACTTCAAGAACGGGACAACCACCCAATCGCCTAAAGCTTCAATTGTCCCATTAGGACTGAACTTTCTTTTTTCTTTTTTAAGTTTATGAAAAGTGTTGTATAATAGATGGCAGCACAGGACAAATGCCTTTTCGATATATTATAGAGGGCGTCACCAGTGACGTAGCGAGCATAACTGGCGGCCGGGGCGCATAATACCATTCCTTACATGAATTCACGCCATTACATCGTTTGGCGGCTGCTGATTGGTCAATTGAGTTTGCATCGATAATTACCATAATATTTGATCCTAAGCGCATTTTAAATGAGATAAATGCTAAAATATATGTCTTAGTTGCTTTCATTTCGATAATTGCATAATATTTGATCCTAAGAGTATTTTAAATGAGATAAAATCTATTTCTTAGTTGCTTTCATTTTTATATTTTATTTACGCCATATTTTACAAGGAACATGAATTTTTTAAGTGGTGCCACCTATTAATGTAAAAGTAATTTAAAGCGACAAACTATTTGTAAAAGAAATTTTCGCCATAAATGCCTTCATATTTCTTTTTTGTGCATGGAAAATTTTAAGAAATTACCAATTTCCGTAGTAATTTCACTGTAAAATTTTAGGAGTAGAATAAAATAGAGTAAATATTACTCAAAATTGAATTTTTTCTTAAATGTTGAAATAAAAAAAGGAAAGGTATTTTCTTTTTTTTTAAAATTTAAATGTTGAATTTAAAAAAAAATTTAAATTAAAATCTTAATTGCAAGATGCAAATTATATATTTTTTGCTGTTTGGCACACTTTAGTTTTTTAACCTTACTCTTAAAAAAAAAAAATTATAAATACTCTTCTAAAAATTACCAAAAATAGATTGAAAATAAAGTGACTTTATTGTACAAATGCATAAATTTTATAATGCACAAATATGTAATTTTGAACGTTACTGCGTACTACGATACTATTATTTGAAATAGATTCTATTTCGTTCAAAAATAGTGATGGAAGTTTTGATTCTTGAAAAACAGACATGCTTTCATAAGCATCAGCGCACCAAATACCCAAATACCGATGTAAACTCAATTGACCAATCAGCAGCCGCCAAACGATGTAATGGCGTGAATTCATGTAAGGAATGGTAATATGCGGCCGGGGCACGATACCTTTTTGGCTCCCCTCCATGGTCTAGGGGACCATTTGGCGCCCCTTTGCGAGTGGCGCCCGGGGTATGATAGACCCCCTTGCCCCGCCCTCGCTACGCCACTAGGTGTCATGTTTGCCGATTGGTGTGTTGTGTGATCGCGGGAGTTGCAATGTAGTTAGCAAGAAGATAGGTTGTTCAATAAAGTATTGTGATCTGTATCCATTTGTGTTATTTCATGCAGAACTCTTGTAACTACTTCAGTTATATCATAATCCTTTATGCAAAGAAAATTCATTATTGTACTAAATGTGGTGTTTTAAAGACTTAAGGAAAAACAAATTAATTTTGATAATTAAGGCCCTTTAAAAGCTTGTGGAAACATGTCAGAAGTAATTCTCAATCAATTAAGTTCACAGAAAGAAATATATTCTCACTTCTGAGAGAGAAGAAATAGTTAAAGGAATGTAACAGATGTTACATTGTACAACTAGTACTTCACAAAATTTATAATAGTTGCTTTACATCCGACGATGAAGCCATACAGCAGCATATTATATCTAAGATGGTACATTTTATGACCCAAGCTTAACTCTCTTACACAAAGTTTACTTACAAGGAATTTTGGGTCTGCAATTGTACAAAGGGTTAAAAAAGAGCTGTTACAAAACTTTTAAAAGGAACCTAATCCCTTTTCTAAAAATTCCTCAAAAAGCAGAAAATATGATTTATTACAGGTTGCCAGTTAAATAATTGAGCACTTTTTAAACTGAAAGCAGTTTTTTAAAAAGCATGTTTTGGAATTCATCAATCAGAGAAAGAAGTTTAAAAAATAAAGAGATTCTGTCAAGAGAGATCTGGCAATTTAAAAAAATCAAAATATAAACAGTGATCACCTATCTAAATACTGATGAAAAAATAACATGCTATTAACTCTTATGTTAGATTTGAATAAAATTAAAAAAACAACTGATAGAGCATTAACAGCAAAAGATTCCTGTAACCTACAAAAAATAATAATTTCATTTACATAACTCTAGTCTGACCTTAAGACTTGAAAAATAAAGTTTAAGCACACTGAAAATGCTTCCTCAGTGTCTTTAGTTACTCCTTTGTTATATACTGCCTGTAAAAAATTAACTCAACCTATAACCGCAATTCATCCTAATATATATTTCAATGACATGCAAAAAGAAAGGAGCTTAAATACTTCTATTCAACAAATGCCTAAACACGAGGCATTACAATATTAAAGCATAAACATTTTTATAAGCTTAAAACCCATATTAAGAGTCCTTTTAGGCTTTAATGTGATTTTAAGTAGAGCCCAGTTATGCTAATTTTCAGGTATAATCCGACTGCATTCAATCTTCGTAAGCCATTTTTACTAGCTCCTATGTTTATACTTACCAAAGGAATTTCCTCCAGAGTTATCTTTCAGCTCATAGTAGAATTTAAAACTACTTAATGAGAGTACTATCAGCCAACTGTACAAGGCAATCAATTACTGCCCCATTACAGAAACTACCTTTCTATAATTTTGAGTTATTTCTTAATTTTCTTTCCATTCTTCTTATATATGAATCCTACATAATTTTGAAAAAAAAAGAATCTACACATTTTATGATAAAATGTCCTGTTAGTTTTGTTAAATGTAAAAAAATAAACGGATAGTTTTCAGCATTTGTAGTAAATATGTCAGGTAACTGTCCTTAAAATTTCTAAACTAAACTTATCACTGAACAAGATACAATTTCATCGCTCATCTATGCCCATTATTTGATAGGTCATACCCTTATCACAACCACTGTACAAGTGCTCCAAGAATTTTTAAATCCCTGCCACTTTGAATGTCCTTAATCATCTTTCTTGCAATTAAAATTCAGTTACTTTCCCCAATGTCAACTGTACAAGCTTCCAAAATATATTCAATCTTGTAAAGCATTTTATTCTACATTCCTACATTATCACTCAGCTAAACCATACACCTAAATACTGGACTAACAGCAATGTAAAGTATGAAGTATGTATCAAATCATGTAAGCTTGCAGACACCCAAGACTGTTAAACAACAGAATTCAGTTAGATAAAATGCCCCTTAATACATGACCAAGCAAAATTTAGATTCAGTGAGAATACTCCCTAAAAATGTTTTTTTCTTAATAAGAATGTTGAGGCAAGACTAAGTTCAAAATTTAAAAGGTTACAAACCATGTTCTGCTTACTAGTACTGTTAAAAAATGATTAAAAATCTCAAAATTTATGTACTAGAAAAAGGAACACCTGCACGTAAACTACAACACCTAAATCTAGTGGCTGAGGTATGATAGATTAAGAGTTCAGAGCTGAGTAAATTACTTAAGCTGTCATCTGATTATCTAAACGCTTTGAAGTTTCAGGATTTAATGTTCCCCCCTCAAGATAAAAGCCAGAAAATTTCGTAATTTATCTGGAATTTTTAAATTGCCTGATTTTCCCATATTCTCTCTGACCTCTATGAAACTCATTTGATTTCACTGTTACTGCACTGTAATCATTACATTTTTTACTTGCTTAACCTTTATGTAATCATCCTTGGTTTGCTGGTTGGTTTGGAGCACTACAATAATATTTTGCAACATTAGTTAATAATCATTGGGAAGCTTTTAATATTACACTGGCTTTCTAATTAAAATTTAGTTACTTTCCCTAATGTCATTTGTACAAGCTGCCAAAATCTATTCAGTCTTGTAAATTTACTCTACATTCCTACATTATCACTCTGCTACACCATACACCTAAATACTGGACTAAACTATGTAGATGAGGATGAAATTAAAGGACCTCCTTGTTCATACTACCTTTTATAACACCCAAATGCTCAGTGTTATAAAAACACCCCCATTCATAAAAAAATATCTACAATCTGTAACTCAGTATTAACTTTTTTGATGAAACATTTTAACTTCTTCCGAAACAAAGATTCATTTGTTTGTAATTTTAAGCCAATTTAATTTGCTTCTAGTGTGCCTGTGAAATATATTTAGGGATATAAATTTTCCATTTTATGTTATATAACTTTTAAAGTCAGATATATTAAAAATGCATTTTTGGACACACAGTTTTATTTTATGTGAATGTAAAAAGTTATTTCTCATTATATGAATAAAAAAATAAAACATCAGAGAAAAAAACGATCCTATCCTTGTTGATTAAATCTTCAATTCATTGTATAGCCTGTGCTACAATGCTTCACACCAAACTAAGACACTGATATTTTCCCTTTGTAGATGGTAGAAATTATGAGTTGTTGGCTGAAAAACTATCTACACAGTTATGCAAGACAAAATGAAGCCAAAATTAATATTAATGAAAAACTCATTTATCTCTAAGACAAAATTTACTTAGTTGCAATTCTTCTGGAGAAAGAGGCAGTAAAAATGGTTTATAAACTCTTTTTTTTTCTCCAGAGAAAATGTAGTTTTATGTTTAGAAAGAGCTGGAAAATATATTAAAAAAATTATCAAATATACATTACAAAACAAAATAATCCGTAGAAATTCAGATAAGAAATGGAAAATCTTATGTTAAAATCTTACAGTCCCAAGCTTCTTTTTGAACAGTAATAATACAATTCTGAACTTAATAAAGCTTCAATTTCAAAACAAATCAATGCATGTATGATTTTCAAAACAAATTACATAACAATCAATCTTTAGACCAGCAAGCAAACAAATGGTACTTAAGGCATTATGAAGTTCATGAAACTGTTTACTCTCTCATAGAGAGGTTATAAATTTCAAATTTTCTTTATATTAAGAATTTTTTTTGATGCATTTCGAATGATTAGAGAATTCATAACTTTTAGGCTATAATCTATGATTTGAAACATACTAGAACTTCTAAAAAGCCTGAATTACAAAGAATTAAGAGACAAATTCGCAATTACAACAAACAGGGATTTAAAGAAAATTAGGAGAAAATTCTATATAAAAGTGAACACCTACCTTCAGAGTGAAAATTAACTGTACTTATTTCATAATTTAACACCATTAAATTTTGATCATATCTGGGTGGACAATGAAGGGACCACTGGTTCAACCATGAGTCCCACCACTAGGAGGTCTGCAAAAAATGTTTTATTATCTATAGGGAACTTGCAAATAAACGAAACTTTGTATTGTAATGACACATTATATTGTTTGTTTAAAAATCGAAGTATAAACATTATAAATTTTTTTTCATCCTCTAGATGGCGCGCGCTAGCTTTTTTTATTTTACCATTATCAATCGTACTAAACTTGTAAATTAAAATATCGTTTGCGTTTATTATCATTCTGTGATTTCCTTAATGAGTTTATTTATTGGCAACAGCCACGTAGGAATACATTGTTCTTTTTGCATGGAAAAACCATATATATTATTTCTAGAAGGTGATTTTTTGTGACGACCCCTTTCTCTCCCTTCATACTTAACCGAAATCGATAAATGAGGTCCCAATTTAAAGATTAAGTTTTCCGCTTCTGACGAATTGTTAACTCAGAATGACAGATTGTATTGTTTGTTTAAAAATCGAAGGAAAAAATTGACTTTTTGCTCTAAAATTCTTTCCCTGGATTCGTTCGAAACGGCTTGGTCAAATAGTGTGTATAAAGAGGTTTTGTAATGTAAATATCACATTTTCCACGAGTTTGTGTCATATTTAACTTTTAATATTGTCTACAAAGGTGTTTTGACGTGTATATATATATATATATATATATATATATATCATGTTCCCCTGTTTTGTCTTATGCTTCACCTCCAATATTGTGGCCAAAGACGTTTTGTAATTGATTTTGTTTTATCCTTACGCACCATTGTTATTTGACAAATAAACAATTGCTACAAATGTACCGGTTTTTCTTTCACCCTACTACAAACCACTAACCTCGCTATATAATTTATGGTATTTTAATCGCAAGCGAAAGGGTCGCACGGTCCACCTAGTTTAGTTAAAATATGAAAAAGAAGCCTTGCCTAAATAAGGTCTCTGTGCTGAAACAAGAAGAGCTACATTCTGATTGACTTTTCAGGCAGAATCTGAGAAATTAATTTAGATGTTAAATACAGTTGATGGAATTTCTTGGTACACATGTTTTTAAAGGAGTTAGTTAAAAAAATAACAGTATTTACCTTGTCCTTTCTAGTCTGAAGATCTAAAGTACTTCCCATTGATGGAGTTATGAAGTAATACAGTTTACGGACGTATACCAGATCTAAGAAAATTGCGACTTGTGGAAGGCTTCGTGATACACGCAATTTATAATGACTCGATATATATAGCAAAAGAAAAACAATTTTTTTAAATAGTATTAAAATAAAATAACATTTTTGAGCAGGTGCAATTACACAAAAATATATATAGTATTAAGAATAGCTTTCATTGAATATAAATTACTAAATGCAATGTCTTCAAGAGTTTTAAAAATTCAGTTCTACTCCATTGAATATAATTGGGAGCATGAAATTGCAACAAGGAACTCCCAAATGATAAAATTCGCCAAGAGTTTTGTATCAAGATATCGATGAACTGGTGAAGGCACATAATACTTAAAGAAAACGAACTTTTAATTACCTATCTCTTAAATGCTAGAATATTAGACAGAAGAATATTTGTAATATCGTAGTTTGAATTTTAATCAAGCGATAAAGAAATATCACGAATAACTTCGTCGGTACCAACTGTAAGCAGTAATATGCTTCTCAAATCTTCGATCTGTCACATCAAAGTGAAGAGAAAAAAAAAGACGCACCAGGAAAGAGTTATCCGAATGGGACGAAAAACTGGTAGATGTGATGTACATGTATCTGTTAACTAACGGGAAAATACTAATGAAATGCCCTTTACCTTTTATTATGTAGTTTATCTTGACCGCGCCACTGCTGGTCGATTTGACAGTTCTCTTTAAATAATGCACGATGCGCACACATTAAGAACTTTCAGATAAGCACATATTAGTTCACGGTTCAGCTATAACATATATGCAAGACAACATGAGAACATGACGAGGACATAATTTAATTTCATTTACGCTTTAGGAACGCGCTCTCAGCGTGAGGACATCTACGGTAACTGTTGTACATAATTGTTTTAGACTGTAAACTCTTGACGGAATTGAAGTGACAGTGACATTTGTAAATTCTGAACTTTGCATCCCGGTTTCGAGTCACGAGTGTTTATTTAATCTTTGAGCCGACAATTCCTTAAATAATCCAGGAATTTAGTTTTTTTCGTCCACTTCGTTGTAACTTATTTATTATTCATTCTATGAGGTAATCACAGAGTCATCAGATTTATCGTACGAACAGTCGATATAAATGAGAGCGATATAAGATTCCAAAAGTGTTCACGTAGGGAGTAGTTCTCCCAGGATTTAGTCATAGAACAGACTGAGAGACTATACAGGGGTAGCCAATGATAAAACAGTGTTAAGAGCTGTTTGAGAATGTCTACATAATTAGAAGAGCCCAAAACAGAGAAAAGTTTATATCTGATATGTATAAAAAATTAAGTGTTGTCTTTTTTACTGTTTTTATTAAATATATCACTCTTCATATATGAAAAATAAATTCCCTTTTTAATTCTTTGCATTAAATATTAAATATATTACAGTCGATACCGGTTTATCTGAATACATCGGGATGCGATCATTTTGGTCCTAATAACCAGCTGGTCCGATTACACGAACATGACTTATGTTACAAGACGGGATTCGGTCCGAATAAGCGGCTGGTCTGATTAACCAGTGGTCCGATTAACCGGAATTGACTGTATTTTCCTTTTCCACTTTCTAAAGTGTTATTTTTTTTAATTTTATAATACTTTTTTTTCACTGTTTTATCCGGAAGATAAAAAACGAAATATTATTTGAATTTGCTGATTTCGTGCTATCGGACATTCTGTCTTTTCAATCCATTCCAGGATCGGAACCTTTTTCTATTATTAAGTCGGCAATTACAGTCGACCTTTCGACCTTCTTATCTCATCCTGTAAAGGATTTTTTGGTTGTGGCCGTGAATATAAAAGATCAGCACATTGCAAAAAATAAAAGAATAAAACTGGAATTCACTTACCACACTTATTTAAGACAAGTTAGGAGAGCACAAAAATTATTTGCACGTGGTGCATCACAATTTATAGCACGGATGTTATGGTCACTTATACAGCAGAATTGTTAGCACGAAAATTATGTGCTAGTGAAAATTATTTGCACGTGGGACATCACAATTTATAGCACGGATGTTATGGTCACTTATACAGCATTTGTGTAAATCCTTCGTAGACCAGTTGAGTGTCCCTTGTGGCACTCCCGCAACCACGTGCTTCAGAAAAACCTCTCACAAAAAACACAGACGGACACCTTCCCCGAGAAAAAATTTCCACACCTTTCCTGTGCCACGTTCTTTTTAAAACTTTGTAGGAAGATCTGGAGAATGTCCGATTAGGCGATCAGGAGTGAAATAAAACCGGTTCCGTCTAGTTTCAAGTCCGATGCTTCCGAACCAGTTTTACGTTGATGTTTTCACCACACATCCCTTCCAGCAAAAGCGTAATCCAGTAGCAGTTGGATCCCCAGGAGGGGATTTCAGATATATGCTACCCATGAAGCTAAAGAAGGAGAGTAAGCTTCAATGGGGAATTCCTCGAAAAATGAACCGATTATGGTCGCTCAACGGCAGATGGCGCGACATGTTTCTACTGGAGCGGATTTTTCATTGAGTTATATGGATACATGTTTTAAAAAATTGTTTTACAAATTTTTAAATTTATTCTGTGCACAGATATGCCAACATGTTTGCACTGGTTATTCCAGTGGCTATCGATCAGCCATAAAAAGGAACAAAGAAACTGGACAGAGAAATCCTAGTTTGTTTTTTGCTCCTAAGGTAAGAAGATTATTAATGTTTTGTTTTAATATAAGATGTATAATAGTGAGAGAAAAATACAGCTGCTGTGTTTTAAGCGAACACAAAGTTAAGACAGCTTAAATTCTGCCGGGAAATATGCATGTTTTATTTTTCAATCATCCCTATATTTCAGAAAAAAAGATTCCTTAATTATTCAGTTATTGCAAAATTCTGAACTAATTTATTCTGGAACTAATACAAAATTATTCTGAAAATGTTTATATAATGAAGTATGACTCTTCATGTGTCAGATGTTTGTCAACTCATGTTTGGACATTGCATACTCTGTAGCTGCAGCTAGTGTGTGCTTTTATATGTAACTAGCTCACTCTAGAAAATAATGGATCATTATTTACTCATTTCCTTTAAGGAGGGAGATCACCTTAAACCCTTCAAAAACTCAATTTTTTATTATGATTTAATTTTGAAGAATGAAATATAAGGAATCTTCTGAAAAAAATTTAAGTCGATACTACAATTACAACCGATTTTATGGCCAAATGTATAAAGCTAATAGTAAAGTAATTTATAGAAAATTTAACTTTAAATTGCTTTTTCTAAAAAACTGTATTTTGAAACTTGTGCGCACTATTTCTTCAAAACTAATCACCACAAATTGCAAAATCTTTTGCTTACATGTATATCTTGCATGTTTCTACAATTTCTACCTAAATTAAGGTATTTTTTTCGCAGTTTTTTTAAAAAAATTATATTTTTTTGTACATTACAATACGTTTGCCTCAAAAAATATTTTTATGTGAATATGGTAACTATTTTAGGTGTAGATTCAATTATAACCTATAGATAAAATATATACAATAATTTAATATGTATCTCTTTTAGTTTAAAAAAAAATTCTGCACATTGCATTGATCTAAGATTCCTATTCATAAAACATTTTTTTCTTAAAATAATTTCTAATAATCGCCCAACAATTCTGTTTTTTTTCTAATAGATAAAACTTTGTTCAATTCACCTTTAAAAATTGGTTTAAATTAATTACAAATTAACTGTTTGACAACACATAAGCTTGGTAGTAAAATCAGTGTATTTTTGTGCTTGAAAATGTGATCTCCCCCTTTAAGAATTTAATGAAGTTTAGCAAAAAAAGCAGTTCAAATAGACATTTTGAATGAAGATAAACAATTGTTAAGTTGAATAAATAAATTCATATTAAACGAACTTAAAAAAAACTTATTTCTTTTGAAAAATACGAAAAATCCATATTAAAGCGTATGGTTTCCGTGTTATAGCGGTATCAGTACAGGCGCGCGCGCCACCTAGTGGTGGTGACCAACGGGAGACACTTTTTTAATACGGAGCTGCTCCTCCTTCTGTAGCTTCATGATGCTACCAAACCGCTAACAATTATACTACTCTTTTAGTCCTTTATTAACCTGCATTGCAATATTCTCCACTATCAACAAATATTCAGCAATAATCACGGCGAAAAAAAATATAGATATATTAAAAAGGGCTAGTAAATTTAAATAGGAATACTGCTTTACATCTACGTACAGAAAAATTTCTAAATTAGAGAAAATAACTTGGAACATAATGTAAATAAAAGTGAAGAACACAACAACAAATTTTAAAAAATTTAATATTGGAGGTATATCTTTAATTTTATTTGAAACACAGAAGTAAATATTTAAAATATTTTTAAATATTTACTTCTGTTTATATGTCGCAACGTTTCAAAAGGCTTAATGAGTTGGCTAATATCTACAAGTAATATACTTCTATAAAGAAGAATTAGTATGGAAATATATTCTGAAAAGCAATACGAGAAAATACAGTGAAAATTATTAAATATTAAAGACGTTAAATTCGTGAAAACTCTTTTGAAAAGAATTTCGTACTGCAAATATTTTAACAGTACCTTTCTCCCTCATATCTCACTCCAAACAAATTAGCCGGAAGCTGGCCAAATGGCTAGTGCACTGGCATTCGGTACCTGAGAATATGGGTATCAGCTCCACTATTGGTATAGATGTTTGTAGGCATTTGGTATAGACTTGAAGTTGTAGGTCCCGGTCTCATTAACTCTCGTGTAGCAAAAAATGACCATTGCACTCCAAACCAAACCAAACCAAAATAACAATGTTTCTATAATGAGATATGACAGGTGAAAGGAAATTTCTGTTTCAGTGCGGCAAGCATAGACCCTGATTAAAACAAACTTTTATAATAATTCTACTTACGAGCAGTTTTAGCGAGAGCCTTTTCAAGCGCATGCCTTGTAGTCAGATTCTCCATGTCTGCGATTGAATGAAATGGCAAGATGTGTAAGTCCAATGAAAAAGAATTCTGGCCTTGCTTAAATGTAAAATTTTATATATTTATCTACCAGACCGATATGATTCTATAACTGTGATATTATGGATTGATTTGTTTTGTTTTCTCCAATAAACTTGGGGAACTTGTGGAATGGAATATATGGAACTCAATCTTTGTCTAAGGAAGCCACGGCAACGTTACACTCGTCTCACTGCGAAAACAAAAATGTTACGTTTATTTTCTTCCTCTCCATCCACGCCAAAATCAAAATTTCCTCATTCAAACTCTCACCAATCTCTAATTTCATCTTCTGTTAAATACCTGGGCCTTAGACATCCCCCCTCCCTCTGTTAACCAAATTGTAAAAAAACTAACACACTACCTTCATGAATTTCGAACAAAAAATAAAGTATCAATCTAATTTTAACAAACCAAAATTGAAGCAAATAATATTTCTCAAATCTAGGATGTTTCGTCTCTTTCCATTTGTGATTTGGTCTGATGCTCCCCCCCCCCACCCCCACACACAAAAAAAAAAAACTTCCAGCAATATAAAACTCCTTGCTCATACAATATCCTGCATTCTCTAACGACAGGAGAGCGTAAATTAGGAAAATTTAAAAAAGAAATAAGAAAAATTTGACAAGCTATTTTAAAAAATAATAAACTGTTGATTATGGATATACATTTACTGTGCATAGTAATAAGAAAATGTCTTGCTTACTTTCTACCTTTGTTTCTGAAAAATTTCATGTGACTGAAACTTCATATTTAAAATTATATATACTGTATATCTGTATTTCATTTAAGTGAAAATTACCGACAATGTAAATTAAAAAAAGACATCTCTATCTCCTCTCTATATATATATACCCAACAAACAGAGGACTGACGTGCAGCTTTTTGGCCCAGTGATGGAGCGCCGGTAGAACGACAAGTACGGGAGAAATTTTCCGGGCCGCTGGCGGTTGTTTTGCGAACCTCCGAAGGGGGAACGCTTTGCGTTTACTTGTTTCAGGGCCGTGTGATGGGTTGATGAGGAATCGAGCCTGTTACCGATATATCTCTCTCGTCCCGGAAACTGACGTCCGATTCGTAGCCATAAGTAGCAGAAATCTGTATCAGAATTATGGATTTGCAAGGGAAGGTGATGATTAAACAAAAGATACTTTCAGAAAAATGGCTCTTATTTCTGTGTAACTCTTTTACGAGGAAAATTCACATAACATTCTTGGTATGTAAAGATTATATTATGTGAGAAGTGTAAGGTAATCAAAAAGTAATTTTATTGTTAATTTTTTATCTATTACTGGAAAAATTAAAAAAATATCTACTTAAAAATGGAGCCTCGTTGCACCACTCTTTATTTAAAAGAGAGGAATTAGTGGTATCTATCTTATTTTACTACTCATTTTTTTTGCGGTGGATGTCACACATTTACGTAACAACTTCCACAATGAATTTCCTGGTAAATATTAAAGATACTTTTTCTTAATCAAACTGTTTCTCTTTTGGTTTACCTGCACTGCAAAAATAAAATGCTACTTAGTGCATGCAACCAAATTATAATTATACCTAAAATGTATAAGAAAGTGCCTCAGCTACCAAAATATATTTGCAGTTGCTAATTTTCAAGCACATATTTCAGACGGGTATGATTTTAATTTTAAAACGGATATAGACATAGATCTCCAATGTGGGGAGAAGTTCCATATTTATGCCCTCTACTCTGAAAATAGTTCTTATTTTGTGGAGCTTGCCTAACATTATTGGTAGCAAGAATTGTTAGTAAAAGATATAGAAAAGAGATAGCATGTTCCTGAATTTCTGCAGCCAGAGAGAGTTTGCAAGAGAGTTTAAAAATGTTAACATTTGTAAACAAAATATTTTTTCTTATAGGTTATGTTGCCATAAATAGCCTATGTATTAATATTTTTTTACGATATTTAAAATTTTTTTTTGCCGTCGACTAACATCTACATGTTAATTATATATATTTTTTAATTAACATGAAGGAAATAATCTAAGAACTTCAGCTTGCCAGCCTTGAAGCAGGGGAAAGAGAGGGAATAAAGAGAGGAAAAAATGCCAGCCGCGGGGTTCGATACCGCCACCAGTAGATTACAAACTCAGAGCGCTACACCCATGCTACGAACCACTCAAGCTAAACTTGTGAATTATCGATAACAAACCAGAGCAATTGGCGGTTTCAAGATAATCTTCGTGCATGTTCGCTAGGTGGAACGAAAAAACTTTTTTTTAAATTTAAATATACTATAGTTTTCAAAAGTTGCCTCTTGGGATTAGAATAAGAATATAAAATAAAATTTTATTGTTCTACTAAAATCTTGTCAAATACCGCAAAGGCTTCAAAATGGATATTTTTATGAAAAAGTGATAAAAATTTGTATTTTGTTTAATTTCTTTTATAGTATATTAAAATAATATATATATATATATATAAATATACATATTGTAAATAAAATATTCAAAATATGATAATTTTTACAGGAAACTTACAATTCTAAGTATTTCTACTGTTAGATGCCATTACAGAACAACTGATTTTGTAGATTTTTGCGATTTTCATCATATTAATTTTACAGTAGCATATCTTAATAATACACAATTGACTGAAAGAAAAACAATTTTTAATTAACGAGCATTAGTTAAAAAAAACAAATCAGACGTATTTAGAAAAATATTAATAGTGATTAATGTCTTTAAAAGCAAAACGTTATTTTTGAAAAAAACATTCATGTTTTTCTAAAGTCCATAGTAATCATATATGGTTTCCATTACTTATTTCACTGACACATTGAATAGTTTTTTGTTTCAATTTTGGAATTTTCTTTTGAGATTGTATTTTTGTTTTATCAATGCATCTCTTCCAGAAGTGCCACGAACGGACGACTCGGTATCGAATTTAACAATCCTTTTCTTTCTGCTTGTGTGTGATATGGAAAATTATTGAAGTCAATACGTTGACTCTCATGATCAGATTCTTTTGCTTCCTTTATAAACTGCTTTAGTTTGTCATTCAGAAATATGGCTCTTCATAGGAAGTCCTGTTACTTTAACATCATTCCATTCAACCATATCAATATAATCCTTGGTATCAAAATTTATACGTTGAATTAAAAACTTTCTGATGTCCCCTTTCAATTTTAGCCCTGGTGTTAGAATCAGACTTAATCCAAGCTCTCTTACGTGACTGCGATCATCTGATATCATACAAAGGAGGAGATTTTCAGAAGCAGCAAAGTATGCATTTCTTTGAATAACTGGGTGAATTAAATTTTTTAAGAGTCTGATGGAGGTAACGTGAATATCTTACAAGTTTCCACAGGTGCTTCGATCCATGGATACAAGATGCTTTCAGCTTTATGTTAAACCAAACAGCTGCATAAACTTTCAAATGTACTCAGTCAGTATTCGGAGATTTTTTGCAGGATATTCTGCTTCCGCATTACAAGGGAAGTATTCTGTTTGCTAATCTAATCCATCTTGAATGACAAAGTTTTCTTGGTTTCCTCATGGACAAATCAGAAGAACACCTCCCAACAGAGATTGTATTACTCATTTCTAACAAATATTTTTAGGTCCACACGTAAATCTTTCTAGTAATGGAATGTCATTTTCAATAGGTGAAATTCAATCACTGAAGTTCATAGCAGTGTTCTAGTAGTTTACCTATTTCTCCCTCCAAATTCATTTTCGATCATTATTAGTTAGGACGTAGGGCAGTTAATTTCCATGAAATAGACAAAATAACCACTGCAGTGGCCTTCTAAAGAATCTGATCAACTTATTGATTTCAATAACTTTCCATGTCACACACAAGCAGTAGAAAGGATTGTTAAATTAGTAGCGAGTCATCGGTTGTCCGTTCGTGGCACTTTCTGAAAGAGATGCATCGATGAAAAAAAAATACATTAATGCCAAAATTTGAAATAAAAATCAACCTGTCAGTGAAATAAGTACTGAAACCATGTTTGATACTATGGGACTTTTGAAAAACATGAATGTTGTTATTACAAAGGGTCAGGAACCAAAACGAAACAAAGCAACAATATAAACTAGAAACAGAATAAACTTGAAAAATATACAAGAACTAAATAGGTGTGATATGTATGTTTTAACTAAGGTTCGTTAATTAAAAATTGTTTTTCTTTCATTCCAATGTGTATATGAATATGCTATTATAAAATTAATATGATGAAAATGAGATGTGTTTCGTTATGATTGCATTCTTTAATGTGTAAATCCTGTTCACTAAGATTTCCTATAATGACAAACTAGCGTACAGTTTGTTCATTGTAAGAGCAGCGCAGTGGTTTGATTGAAAAAGGGGGGGGGAGGTAGTCGTCTGTGTTTTTAGCTCCCCAGAAGCTTATGAAACAGAAGAGAACTGCCGCAGCTACCAAAAACATGTTTGCAATTGCTAATTTTCAAGCATTTATTTCAAACGGGTATGATTTTGATTTTTAAACGCGAAGTACACTATAGCTGTGTTGTGATATAGACAATAGAACCGTCTACGCTCATGAAGTACCCGAGAGAGCTATAGGCTCTTTACCCTCGGTAAGAAAATTACGAGGTACTCTATTCATTTGAGATTGATTCAACCAGTATGATAAATAATAAAGAAAAGATAAAAAGATGAGACCTAGCAAATTTGAAATTCATTGTGTAGGAAGTAAGATTAAAGAATAAGGTTAAGATAAATTTTAAAAGATTGTATTTCAAAATTTAAGTCATGAATTAGTTACTTATTTAGAACTTGCTAGAGTATAATTTATTAAATACTATGATTAATATAAATAATGTAGTAAAGTTTTAGTTTGAAAATTACGTTATAATTAAAGAATTCCCTAAAGCTTCGGAGAGGGGACCCAGAGATCCTGTCGTGATGATTTCTAATTTTTTCGCTTCATAAGTATTGACGACTGTATCACTTCATAAGTATTTTCTAAGTTGACATAATAATTCTAATATTTTTGTAAATTCTCTTCAATTCACTTAAAAATTACTCTTCCCTTAAAAAAGGGGGGGAGGGGAAGTCGTCGTCTGTGTTTTTAGCTCCCCAGAAACTTATGAAAAAAGAAGAGAAATGCCTCAGCTACCAAACATGTTATCACTTCATAAGTATTTTCTAAGTTGACATAATAATTGTAATATCTTTGTAATTTCTCTTCAATTCACTTAAAACTTACTCTGTATTCATTAAGCGTTATTCGTAATCTTTTCACATAATTGTCTAATCGTTTAATTAATTTTTTGCGGCACATCTCTTAGTTTCACTCACCTACCGAATTCAAATTGGAGCGCCATTTTTTTTCAGAGAAGAAAGGTTGGACTTAGAGTGGCAGTTCTCTGGGCCAATGAAAGAAGGGCAAGGAATTCGAGCACCGAGCCTGCGGCAATTTGCTTCTGTTGCCTCTGAGAAGGCACCGCACTTGGAAGAAATCCAAAACAAGTTAGTTTCAATCATTTGTCTTAAATTAGTCTTTCATTTCTATTTATTAATAGGTAAATTGTGACCATTATTACCCTATTACTGTTATAAGATGTGTGAATATTTGAGTTAGTTTCTTCAAAATGAGTAATCGGTAACTTATGAAAAATTGTATGTGTTTTAGAATGTACTTTGTTTTATCAATGCAGACTGCCACGACAAGTATGACTCGGTACCAATTTAACATCCATTCTACATGGAAAATTGTGGTTATTCAAAAGCAAACAGAAATTACTTGTTTTCTCAAAAATTTTAGTTATGAACTAGCTCTTGCGCATCACTATAACAGGAGCCATACCATGAGAGAGGGGAAAAAACTTTTAAATCCCATATATTAAACCTTTCCATAAACATAATATTACTTAAAAGGCATTCTTAATTACTTACAATTTCTTCTATTACATCACATAGAACTTCATGCCATAAAAAAAAAGCATTTTAGTGCAGCAAACATCATTCTAAAATAAAATTATAGTAATCAAGTGGTGAACAGCGTCTGTCTGATATACAGTTTGCGTAAAAAAAGGAACAGAAATGTGACATCATGAAGTAAATTAACAACAACTACAACCAGCTATCAGCTACAATATACAATGAAACTTTTAAATTTACAACATTATTTATATTTTTAATATAATATAGCCAGCATTGCAAGCATTTTGCATGTATGTTAACTTGGACTTAATATTCAGAAACATAAAATTTAGCGCATTAAGGATATTTATACACACTCACAATCTCAACTAAAAATGATCAACTTCATGCTATAATTTTTAAATTTCAACAGAAGTTTATTGATTTTATACTTATAGATCAGATATCTGATATGCATATTTTTAACACAGCATGACTATAACTCTGATTTATGCTCAGTCATGCAGGTCTGTATGAGTGATAAAAGAAGCAACTGGAAAAAAATCATGCACTTATCAGCATACATCTAAATATTAATGTTGTATAGTTGTTTTTTATTTTTAGTATCGCATAAACATATGTATATAAATATATGCAGACAGTTATTCTATTTTTCATCCCTTAGTTATTAAACTGTTGGTCCATTATGCATTTATATAATTTTAATTCCTCAGTTTCAACTTTAAATCTTGTAGAATTTGACAAAGACGAGGACAATTTTTGGAACAGCTTGCTTATATGCACACTTTCCCTCTCGTTTCCCACAGAGATGTTCTTATCTGTTCATAAAAACCCACTGCAATTTCACTTCTACACAACATTTTTTTCATTAGTTTGCATGAAATATAAAACTTTCTTTCATGAATGAATGAAATCCTTAAGACAAATCGAAACATTTGAACATTTGATGTATTTATAGTACCAGATCTGAAATAATACTGTAATTTTTTCTATAAGGAATCAATGGTAGTATATTTTGACTGCTATCCAAAAATGGACTTCAGATAAAATTTAATAGAAATATTTGAATGCTTAGATAATTATGTCTATCAAAGTATTCTCTTTAAACATACAAACTTCGTTCCATTCCCAACCTCCAGTCCAACCAGAGCAAAAAATATAAGAAAAAGAAAATTACTATTTTTCTCTCAAATTTTTAGTTATGAACTAGCTCTTGCGAATCACTGTACAGGAGCCATACCATAAGAGAGGGGATAAAACTTTTAAATTACCATATATTAAACCTTTACATAACCATAATATTACTTAACAGACATTCTTAATTACTTACAATTTCTTATATTACATTACCTAGACTTCATCCATAAAAAAAGCATTTTAGTGCCAGCAAACATCATTCTAAAATAAAATTATAGTAATCAAGTGAGTGTCTGATATACAGTTTGCATAAAAAAGGGGAACAAAATGAGATCATGAAGTAAATTACAAACAACTAAAAACAGCTATTAGCTATAATATAACAATGAAACTATTTTAAAATTTACAACATTATTTATGTTTTTAATATAATATAGCCAGCATTGCGAGCATTTTGCATATATGTTTACCTTGGACTTAATATAAGAAACTTAACATAACTTGGACTTAATATAATTTTAAAAAATTCTAACAGAAGTTTATTGATTTTATAACTTATAGATTAGATATCTGATATGCATATTTTTACCATCACCATACTATATAATTCTCATTTATGCCCAATCAGGCAGTCTGTATGAGGGCATAAAGAAGCAACTGGAAAAAAATCATGCACTTATCAGCATACATCTGATAATTAATGTTTATAGTTGTTTTTATTTTTCAGTATGCATAATCATATGTATATAAATATATGCAGAAAGTTTATCTATTTTTTCATCCTAAGTTATTAAATTGCTGGTCATCATGCATTTATATAATTTATTTGTCAGTTTCAACTTTATAATCTTGTATAACTGACAAGGATGAGAACCTTTATTTAGATACATCATGTGTGCTAGATTTTATTAAAACTTTAAGTAAACTTTGCATTCCGTGTGTCATTTGTAAATCTTCCATTAAAAATGTGAGAATGTCCTCAATAACTGATTTATAAGCTATTTGTTTTCAAGACTTTTAGAGAGTATTTAGTTGTCATGTTGTGCAAAATAAATAATAACTTATTGGTCCAAAGCATAGACGTGCCCCCCCCCCCAACTTAAACTTGAAATAAATTAAAATGTTAATAGAAATTCAGTTAAATCAGAAAATTGTAGAAAACTATTAAGAAAGTTGGTTTTTTCCCGTTTTTTTCAAACTGTGAAACTGAAAATACCAATTATGTGTTTAGCCCTAACATAGTTTTTAACAGTGATATGATCCATAACAAAAATTCGCTGGTACATTTTTTTTCTCCTTTTATTTATATTATATTTATTTTTCTCATTGTATAACTTTTAGAATACTACTCAAACATCAATTCTATTGTTACTCAATTTCAAAAAATCATAATATTTCACATTTTAAGGATCGATCGGTAGTCAATGCGCTGAGAAGTGCCCTAGCTGAATTCAATTTGTGCCCGTCCCAAATGTTAGAAGCACGCTACGCCTATGTCCAAAGTATATATGTTAAGTGGGGGTCATACTACCTTTTATATTTCACTGATAAGCAAATTTATAAATGAACTCTGCTTTTCAATGCTTCTTGGTGTCGCAAATCACTCTAATTTTTATTATGGCATTATAAGAAAATATTGGTTTCTTTACAGAATTCTGAAACTGGAATCCATCTTCACTCATTGTGATTTCCTTCGAAAGATTCCATAGCTCACTTGCAGTGTGCTTGATTCATAATCTGTGTAAGTTGATTTGAACCTCACTGTACCCATTTTTTTATTATTCTCTAGATATCCTTTTTTTTCAGCAGTGAACTTGTGGGCAAAATCACAAGTTGTGAATATATATATTTTTAATTGTATTTTTTGTACTTAATTTGAAGTTTTCTAGGAAAAACATAAAAAATATTTTTATTACATATTATAATTAATAAACAACTAAAATTTTCAAATTTTCTTTGTATATTTTAGTATGCTAATCTGAACGTTCTCATAAACTTGGTTGCAGTAATTTGTGGATGGATATTGATTTCCTTTATTCATTATATTTTAACTGGCAAGCCTGTTATTAAAGTATTAGGTATGTCCGAAAGTGTAGTTCAGGGACTTCAGTTAACCATGACTCTTGTGAAAGACTTTTATCATAACTGCTTACCGAAAAAAAATTTATATTTTATGTTATAAAGATATAAATGCCAAGGGTATTTTACTCTTGATATTAATGTTAAAAAATTTTAAATTTAATTATCAGAATTTCATGAGAAGTAGTTAGAGGTTCATTCATAATTCCTTACAGAAGTAATACAGAGGCTGTTCGCACATTTTTAGGACGATTTGGTAGACGGTAATAAAAAATCGTTTGCTGAAAAAGAAAATAATGTGCAATTGACTATGTTTTTAAAGTCAAAATTATCGTCTACGGCTTGAAAGTTTTGTTTTTATTCAAAATGGCGTTTTTAACAAAGCAGCAGCGGCAGTTCGAAGGCTACATTTATGCTCTTTCCGAAGAGAAATATGCATACTCCGTTTTCCAAAAACGATGTGAGAGTCATGGTTTTGTGATATCTAAAGCGTCGATAGGTAATATCGTCAACAAGAAAGGAAAAAAACGTCAAATTGGAGCCTCAAGTGGGACAAAAATTCCAAACAAGTATCCAAGGAAAAAACGGACATCTTCGACTATTGCAAAGGCACGTTGTTTGTCATAGAGACATGACAGTAGTGTTACGGCCCAGGGACAGGAGCATGGAAAGAAATACAAAATAAAATAAAATAATTGTTAAATGCAATAAAGAAACAGGGCAATAAAAGAGAAGGGAAGAAAGCCATAGACCGGAACGAAAATTAGAGATAATGTTCGTCGCAATAATAGAAGTGGAAGAGAGTGAAAATAAAAGAAAGTTATGATGGCTATAAAGCGGCCCACCCAACTTGAATCCAAAGCATGGGAAAAAGTTAAAATTGAGGGAGAATTTATAATCCCGCCCTCGACGCGCATTGGTAAAAGGGGATTGAGGAGTGGCAGCACGGACGAATGGCGATGGCATGATAATTTCCAGATAACCAATGGAAATTATAAGAGGCGGAGACATTAGTAAGAAAATATATGAAATAAAAATTAGTGTAAAGGCAGAGAGATAACCTGGGAAGTTAGAGTCTGTCAGAAGTTGTCGAGCGCCCAGTGTCCCATGCCGAGTGTCTGCGATAAACGACGGAGCCGTGTGCGGGTGCAGTAAAGTTTAGAGAGATAGAAGTTGTCGAGCGCCCAGTGTCCCATGCCGAGTGTCTGCGATAAACGACGGAGCCGTGTTCGGGTGCAGTAAAGTTTAGAGAGATAGAAGTTGTCGAGCGCCCAGTGTCCCATGCCGAGTGTCTGCGATAAACGACGGAGCCGTGTTCGAATGCAGTAAAGTTTAGAGAAGTCATCATTACGAGTGCCAGCTGCCCAGAGGGATTCAACCGTCATCTGCTGAGGTACCGACTTTGCATTCCCTTTTATATTGTATCATTGCTTCTCAGTGTATAGCCCTAAGGATTAAGATCGAGAGACGATGGAATATAGTTTTTGAGTATAAGATGTTGAATAACAGACCGATAATTCGTACCAACAATTTAATGTAATGTTTTGCATATATATAAAGAATTAATTTAGTAGGAATGAAGTTATTGCGGTAATAATGTGTAAATGCCGGAGGAAATATTGAGTAATTTTGGAGTGTATTATTTATGTGTGTTAATATTCAATAAATTGATTTGTCAATATACCAGAGTTAATTTCCATTATTTGGGAAGCACATCAATGTACTAGCCACAATCATGAACATAATTTCAATCATAATTTCATTTAAAATAATATAAACAATTTAAATTAAGGTTACATTGTTCAATGTTAAAAGAAAATCCCCCTAGTCAAAGGACAGTTGCAAATCATTAAAATGCTCCGTGTCCAATGTAAACAAAATGATAAACGTACGTATTTACATCTTAAGAAAGCGAAAAAAAACGCATGTGCATCGTCTTCTTCAAATCATATCGCTGAACGCAGGACACGCTGCAGAATTCTATATGAGAAACACTTATCCAAAGAAAAATGGAAAACAGTTGTTACAATAGATGAATCATGGGGTATTTAAATGATTGCAACAAAAAAAGAGCCATTTATTATCATAAGAGGGGAGAAAAAAATTTAAGTACATGTTCAAAGAAATCGAAAGAAAGTTTTTCTAAGGGATTCATGATTGTTGCTGGTGTTTCTTATAATGGCAAGGTTAACAATAAAGAGAGTGGAAAAAATGTCAAGATAACTCCAATACTATCAGGAACATATTTTATCGCCAATTTTTCTGAATGAAATACCATCGCTTTAATACCCCCAGTGCCATCAATCTGTGAGCTCCATCAGGACAAAGCTAGCAGTCACACATCAAAATGCACTGTAAATTTCCTATAAGAATGGACAAAAAACTGGTTACAAGGCCATACCCTTCACTGATATCCCTACTAATTCTCCCGATGTATCACCTATGGATTTTGTAGCTTTCGGACTTTTAATTCTGCATTATCCAAACGTCGTCCCAAAACCCTTACAGGACACTGGAAAGCTGTTCAGGAGGAATGGGATAGATACCTTCTTCTGACACTTCAAAAGGCATTATTATCCTGGAAATTGCGGTGTCCGAAGATAATTTCAGATAACGGATGTCAAATAGAACATTTAAAACACAAGAATTTTATGTATTAATTTTTGTGAATACAATATACATCGTCCAAAAAATGTGTGAACAGCCTCTGTAATATAATAATATTGCTTTTAGATGTATTAGATCATTCGTTATGAGCAATAGTAGTTGAATGTCATTTGGAATACTACTTCTGCCTAGTTTTAATTTTTTATTATTTCATTGCCAAATTTTGGTAGAGATCTGTCTATAAAATATATTTTTGTGAGCAGCTGTTATTATAAAGTGTAAGGATAAGGGCAGTAAAAAATATTCCAAATATATTATTTAGGTTTCAGTTAATTATTAACAATTGTTGACTATAATACGGTTATGTTTGCAAGTGTGTAGGTTTTTTTATGGTCTATTATTTGGTTTATCTAAGTTAAGTTGAAAAATGATGCAAGCATACAAAGATTGACTGGCTGTCAATGTTGAGTGCAGTGGCATAGATTATTTTTACAAAGTGCAATAGAATTCTTTAACTTTTCAAACCGAACTTCTACCAGAATAAAAAAAAATTAAGTAAAACTTTTAAAATTGAAAATATTTTCATGTATCTAAAGAATAGAACAGAACACTTGTATGGTCAACTAATTCATGGATAAAGATGCAGCCCTAAAGGAAAAGGCCTGGTTTCTGTATACTTTTGTAATAATCATGTTACAATCAGTATACAGAAACCAGGCTTTTTGCTTTTAGAACTGATCATCCATGAATTTGTTGACTATAGAGGTTTTCTATTCCGTTGTTAAGATCTGTGAAAATATTCTCATTAGCAAAATATTTTAAAAAAATTTAAATTTGGGTTAGAAGCTTGGTTCAAAGAGTCAAGTGTTTCTTCACGCGTTATAATATAATCTATGCCATTTCACTCAACATTGACAGCTAGTCAATATTACCCACCTCATTTTTCAAATTAACCTAGACTAATCAAACAATATATCATAACAATTGTTTAGTAATTACTGAATCTAAATAGTATATTTTGAATGAATTTCTTACTGTGGTTATCCCTAATAACAGCTGCTCGCAAATAAAAAATATCTTATACACAGATCTCCACCATAATTTGACAATTAAGTAACAAAAAGATATACTCTATTAAAATACTATGCAGAAGTTAGTATCCCAAATTACTTTCTACCACATTTTTTGTAAAACCAATTACTGTGAAAGCTACATCATATATATAAATGTTTACTTTATTTATTATTATAGTAATAGATTAGTTGTTAAGAGCATTCACCCTTTTCACTAAGTTTCTGAGTAACAGTAAGATATTCAATCCTGTAAATTAAATGATTAGTTATTACAGATTAAATAAATAGATTAGAATGCCTTGATAAAGTACATAATTGAAAGCTGACCGAGAGACTTGTTTAGAATGACAACAAATTTTCTCTTCACTATCGAGAATCATTCTCACATTGAAAGTAAAGAAACACAAGAAGGAAGATTGAATACTAAATAAAATGTTAGCATATAAAATCTTAATTTCTAAATCTGATCCAGCATCTGTATTAATGCTCTCTGAGGCATGTTGTAATCAGATTTGGAAATTTAAGATTAGGTATGCTAATGTTTTACTTAGCATTCAATCTTATTCTTGTGTTTCTCTACTTTCAACAGCATTATTCTCAATAGTGAAGAGGAAATTTTGGTGTCATTCTAGACAAGTTTCTGATTCAGCTTTCAATGTTGAGCTGAAATTATGGTCAACATTGAAAGCTTATGATTGTACTCTATCGAGGCAATCTACCCTATTTTATTTATATCTATATAACAAATTAATCGACATGGTTGGATTTCTACTGTACAGAGAAATTTAGTGAAAAGGGGAACACTCTTTAACAAATATTTTATAACTATTTTCTATTAGTATATTTATTTAATCAAGTAAATATTTATTACATGATGTAGTTTTCACAGTATATAATTGGTTTTACAAAATGTGGTAGGAATTACAAAAAAATGTTAAAGGGTGATAACTTCTTCTTGGAAGTAGTTATCAATAAAATGACAACAGATTTAAAACTGCATTCATGTGTTGGGAGCTGTTTTATATCAAATTTATTTAAACCCCTGTCTCAGAATTTGTTTCCTAATTGGTTTAATTAATTCTACTTTATCAACAATGAATTTTTCAACTACTTTCAACAATCAACTGGTTTTTCAATAATAAATTACCCTTTAATGTACAAAACTATGCAAAAAATAATTTTCTTATCTGCAGAGCATTTACTAACTCTACCTCAAAAATAATTTAAATAAATTCTTTTGATTCATAAATTATATCAGGGGATGGGAGTCATTTTCCTTTCACATAAATTTATGAACTGATTTTCTCTTTCTTTTCTTTCCCCTAGTTGCTGTAAAGATGGAGCAGAGGTACAGCGAAGGGATCCTGCTTGTAGAAAATATAGAAAAAATTGTGTTAATGTGCTATGTACTTTCTAAATAAACTATTTTTACTTTAAACCAGCTCTTTTCCTGAATTTAAAAGCATGTGTTTCTATAATTATCCTCTATTGTTGTGTATTTTAAGAAATATTACTATCATAGTACTATTTTTGAGGAATATTACTATCATAGTATTATTTCTCAAAAATAGTACTATCAAGTGTGGATATTGAATGTCCTATATAATATAAAGAAAATATTTTAAAAAATGACTTATAAGAATTTAATGAATTACTCTTTAATTCACAAAACTATGCAAAAAATAATTTCTTAGCTGTAGAGCATTTATTAAGTCTACACCAAAAAAAAATTTAAATAAATTCTTCTGAGGCAAGTTTTCATAAGCTCACTAAGGTTTGAGTATGGGTTTCATCATATCACACTAAACATTACTCAAGTTTTGAAAAATGAATGTATCAAATATATGTTTATAAATTTATCAAATTATGTTAATAAATTTTATACTGAGGAAGTACATATTTTTGGGGTTAATTATTAAAAACATGGATTTATGTTTCATTTCTTTGGATGAAATGCAAAAATATGATGGAAGGAATAAATACATAGTACTGTTTTACATACTATATCTCATTCTAAATTTAAAAAAAACTGGGGAACCTTAGATCGAATGGAAAGATAGATTTAGCTTTAACGGTTGGTATTAATGTTATCTTAACTTTCAAATTTGGGGTAAATGTATCTTAATACAAAAGCAGGTTTGTTTCTAACAAGTAAACTTGTGATTCATATGCAAATTTTTAGGTAATACCAAAGATCAGTATTTGGTAATACCTAAAAATACATAAGGGCAAAACTGGAAAGAATACAGAGGCTGTTCACACATTTTTTAGACGATGTATATTGTATTCACAAAACTAAATTACATAAAATTCTTGTGTTTTAAATGTTCTATTGACATCCCTTATTCTGAACTATCTTTCGACACCGCAATTTCCAGGATAATAATACCTTTTGAAGTGTCAGAAGAGGTATTCTATCTCATTCCTCCTGAACAGCTTTCCAGAGTCCTGTAAGGGTTTTGGGACGACGTTTGGATAATGCAGATTTTAAAAGTCCGAAAGCACAAAAATCCATAGGTGATACATCGGGAGATTTAGTAGGGATATCAGTGAAGGGTATGGCCTTGATACCAGTTTTTTGTTCCATTTCTTTTCGGGAATTTACAGTGGATTTTGATGTGTGACTGCTAGCTTTGTCCTGATGGAGTCTCACAGATTGATGACACTGTGGATAAAGCGATGGTATTTCATTCAGAAAAATTGGCGATAAAATATGTTCCTGATAGTATTTGGAGTTAATCTGACATTTTTTCCAACTCTCTTTATTTTTAACTTGCCATTATAAGAAAAACCAGCAACAATCATGAATCCCTTAGAAAAACTTTCTTTCGATTCTTTGAACCATGTACTTAAATTTTTTTTCTCCCCTTTTATGATAATAAATGGCTCTTTTTGTTGCAATCATTTAAATGCACCCATGATTTAACTATTGTGACAATTGTTTTCTATTTTTCTTGGATAAGTGTTTCTCATATAGAATTCTGCAGCGTGTCCTGCGTTCAGCGATATGATTTGGAAGAAGACGATGCACATTGCGTTTTTTTCGCTTTCTTAAGATTTAAATCAACGTTTTATCATTTTGTGTATAGTGGACACCGAGCATTTTAATGATTTTGCAACTGTCCTTTGATTAGGAGGATTTTCTTTTAACATTAAACAACGTACCTTTGCGATAGCGAAGATGTCCGTTTTTTCCTTGGATACTTGTTTGGAATTTTTTGTCCCACTTGAGGCTCCAATTTGAACGTTTTTTCCTTTCTTGTTAACGATATTACCCATCGACGCTTTAGATATCACAAAACCATGACTCTCACATCGTTTTGGATAACGGAGTATGCATATTTCTCTTCAGAACGAGCAAAGGTAGCCTCGAACCACTGCTTTGTTAAAAAACGCCATTTTGAATAAAAACAAAACTTTCAAGCCGCAGACGATAATTTGACTTTTAAAAACATAGTACAATTGCAATTATTCTTTTGTAGCAAACGATTTTTTATTACTGCTTACCAAAATCGTCTAAAAAATGTGCGAACAGCCTCTGTACTAGAAATATGAAGGCAAAAAAGAATAATAAAAGTGAAAGGGTTGATATCAGAGGTTATTCGTCAATGTAATAAATAATAAAACTAAGCATATAAACGAAAAGGTTCTACCGCAAAACTTTGGAAAAAATGCCGGCCGTCCGATTCTGGTAGAATGCCGACATGTCTCCCGGATCTACGGCACAGTGCTGGTTACGAGATGGGTAGATGACAGTATGTCGACACCAATTATTGCTCCCGTAACCGGCCCGTCAACCTCCGGTTACGCGGCGGCTTTCTGTCTGCATTGATGGGTTCCTCGCGGCTGCCTCGCGGTTAGTAATAAGATGAACGATGGCTCGATTCTTACTGGAAGCGGCCCCGCTGTCGACGGGACAGTCGCGGGCGAGAGGACACTCCCGTGACGGATCCGTACTGACCTATGCACCTGCCCGGCAGTGGAGAAATCGGCTGGCCGGAATCTTCCGGCCCTGACCCGATGCCTCTGTGTTTGTTGCGTATATATATATATATATATATATATATATAATATAGTATATATATATATATATATATATATTATATATATATATATATATATATATATATATACACTCTGTCACAAAAAATATATACACCCAGAAGGAAACGAGCTACTATCACGAAACTTACATGTATGTAGTGTATGAGGAGATAAGCAAAATGATTACAAATTCAGAAGAACAGACCATTTTATTAAGAAGATATGGCATGAAAAAGGTTACAAATCAGTAAGTAGTAAATCCACCTCTGGCAGCTATACAAGCCTAAACACGGCGTGGCATCGAATCAATGAGGTCGCCTATGACCTCCTGCGGAAGATCATGCCATAATCTTTGCAACTGGGCTGTTAATTCACCAGTATTCCAGGACGGCTGCAGTTGCCTGCCAAGCACGTCCCAGTCGTGCTCTATTGGCGAGAGGTCTGGTGACCTGGCAGGGCATGGGAGTACGTCATATCCTTGAATACATTGTTGGGAGATTCACGCAGTATGTGGACGAACATTGTGTTGCTGATAAATGGCAACTGGGTGACTTGATAGCATAGGAAGTATAACTGGCGTTAAAATCTTGTTCACGTAACTGCGTGCCATCAAAGTGCGTTGAAGGACTACTAGAGGTGATCGTGTGTCCCAACAAATCACTCCCCACACTGTCACACATTGTGTAATCATCGTATGCCTCTCAACAACAAATGCCGGATCGGACCGGTGGCGTGGTTGCCTCCACACGCGTATGCGCTGGTCATCAGCATTGAGACTGAATCGCTGAAGATGACACGCCTCCAGTCGGTCACACTCCAGCTTGCCCGAGGTCAGCAAAATTCCAATCGACACTGCCTATGATGTGGGGTCAGTGGTGGACGTCTTAATGGACGTCGGCTCCTTATACCTGCGACTGCCAGTCGTCTCCGAATGGTTTCCCTTGATACCTCTGGATGTCTAGAAGGTGGTAAATGTCGTCTAACCGATTCTATTGATGTTGTTGGTGCGGACGTGTGCCGCTCTTATGATTGCGCGATCCTTGCACGTATTTGTGTCCCTGGGACGCCCTGACCCTCCGCGACGGTAGACTATCCCTTCCGTGATCCACTGTTGCGAACACCTAGCAACTACCATATCGCTCCGACCGAGGTGGCGGCCGATAAGCCTGTTTGACGAACCTGCTTCTCTGAGGCCTACTATACGCCCCCTCTCAAAGTCCGAAAATTGTTCGTACTGTCGCCGGTTACGTCTCAGAGGCATCTCTAGTCATAATACCGTCTATCCAAGTAGACAGATTTGTTTGAATAACCCTATGGCACGAGCAATGATGATTTTAAACTCTCCCAGCTGCGATCTCATATACGCATAACACGCTTACCCTTGTCTCATTTGCGTCGAAATTTTAATCATTTGCATATCTCTTACCAGACTACATTCCTACCAAGTTTCGTGATAGTAGCTTGATTTCTTCTGCGTGCATATATTTTTTTGGGACAGAGTGTATATATATATATATATATATATATATAATATATATATAAACACATATATGTATATATGACGAAAAAATGTGTCCTCCTAAATTACTTTTAAAAACCGTATTCCAAATTCTTTTTTCTAATAAAACACAACCCTATACTGCCCCTCAATGCACGTACTAATCATTACGCAGGTACTCGAAATTTTAAATCTCAGCCTTATTAAATTTGTTGTGATAAATAAGGCTTGATTTTAAATTCCAATTTACTAACAGAACTCAAAACGTGCGTGACCCCGCAAAAACCACGCGACTATTTCCTCATACATCACATGAGAAATACTGATATATAGGCAATATGACTGATTCTTGCTAATTATAAATAATTTCATCCCTGGTGGTGAGTTGAGAAATAGTCATTTTATATACACTGAACGGAAGACCTTCCTCGCTTTTTGAAAGTCGTGGCCGAGATCTAAGGCCACGGCATTTCTTGTAACTTTTCGTCATGTATATGTTACCGGCAAAGTATGAATTCGGCATTCTATAGAATGCCTAAGCTTGTATATAATGCCTAAAACTAGCCGGCAATGTATGAACGATTCATATTTCACACATTTCCTAGGCATTATATAGAAGCAGAATGAGAACTGGCAAGTATGAAATAATCTCCAATTCGTTTCGAATATCACGTGGCAAGGCACGTGACTTTTAACGTGCGCCTCAGGCTCAGAATTTGTCAGGTGCACTTTGCGGTTTTTTCTGGAGTGTCAAAATATGCAATTTTACTTGAATTTATTGAACAAAAAATTAGTTTTTTACTATGCTGCATGAAAATGGAGAAGCAAGCTGTAGTGTTGGAGAAGAAGTCATGGTCTATAGACATGAAACAACGGTTCGACGATGAACTGTTCAAAATTCGAGTTAATGCTGCAAAAAACAGTTCTTTCTTAACCAAAACTACTTACCAGAAGTTAATAAATGATGTACAAAAAGCCAAAATGACTACTAAGAAGGAACCCAGGGACTATTGGTTGCTGAATCGCTATGATGTGATGATTGTGGAAAACAAAAGTAAACTCATTTATCCTATTAAAGAAGGTGTCAGTACTATAGTACACTGGTGTGCAAAACTTAAGCAACAATGTAAAATTAGCCATGAAATTGCAGAAAAGGAGGTCTGGAGATCAGTACAATGAACACGTAAGTCAGTAGAAACGCCATGCGTATGCAAATATCAGGAACGAAACGTCAGAGGCGACGTGAGCGTCCGCAAACCGTGTGATGTCGGCGCGCGTAGCTCAACAGCAGAATAAAAGGAAGGGCGGAGACGCAATTCAACATATTCGCTGCAAGTGCCAGTGAGTCAGTTCGTGAAATATGGCTAGAAAAAATCACCTGGAAGACTTCACAAGTGGAAGAATGATCGGAAAGCTTGAGGAGGGGCGTACTGTCACCAGTGTAGCTGCAGAGTTCGGAATCAACAAAAGTGTCATTTCGCGAGATTGGAAAGCGTTCCAAACCACAGGTACAGCTGTTAGAATGGTTGGTGGTGGCCGCCCGAGGACAAAAACTGCAGGGGATGACCGATATATCGTCCTGCAGGCGAAAAGAGGCCGACAGCAGTCAACAAGCGCCATTGCGTAGCAACTCTGTACAGCAACGGGGCGACAAGTGTCGCGGTTTACTGTGGCCAGATGCCTTCACAAAGGGGGCCTATTCGCCCGCCGTCCTGAACGCTGCCTTCCGTTGAAAGTTGGCCACCGACGACACCGTTTACAGTGGTGCAGAGAGCACAAAAACTGGACAACTGATCAATGGAGTCGTGTCCTCTTTACGGATGAGAGTCGGTTCAGTACCAGAAGCGATTCTCAACGCGTTTTCATTTGGAGAGAGGTCGGGACCCGGTTTTATCCCAGTAACATCAAGGAAAGACACCGTAACGGTGGTCCTGGAGTTCTTGTCTGGGGAGGCATTATGCTGAACGGGCGAACTGAGCTCCACGTTTTCGACAGAGGGTCTGTAACCGGGGATCGCTATTGTGAGGAGGTACTCCTTCCCCATGTGCGTCTGTTCCGAGGTGCCATTGGCCCAGACTTCATTTTTAGGATGACAATGCATAGACACATCGGACTCTTGCTGTTGAGGAGCTACTGGAAAGTGAAGATATCACTCGAATGGATTGGCCAGCGTACTCCCCAGATTTAAATCCCATCGAACATGTGTGGGATGCTTTGGGGAGACGCATTGAAGCACGCTTACATCCTCCGGAGAACACCCAACAACTCAAACAGATGCTGATTGAGGAATGGGCACTCCTACCGCAAGAAATGTTGCACCAGCTGGTTCTGAGTATGCGGAGACGGTGCGAAGCAACCATTGCAGTGAGGGGAGGGCATATCCCATATTAAGGAACATCTGCTTGTTGTTCTTCATCTTGGATAGACAATCATGAATCACGATACTATGCGTTCAATAAAGCTTGTTTTTGCTTGATTCCATACCGTATGCATTGTATTCCTTTTTCAGCGCCGATGCTTTCGTCATCCTTTACGTACATAATACTCTCCCTCATTTCTGAATTTCATGTCTCTCAGATGATTTCTCGTGGAGTTATGGCAAAAAACCCACCTGTTGCTTAAGTTTTGCACACCAGTGTATTACGTCACGGACTCTGAGTTATTTCTCGTATTTCATGAAGCTCATTTGTCTATTGGACACCGAGGACGTGATAGAATGTTGAAAGAACTTTCAACAAAATACAAAAACGTCACACCTCATGATTTTGAACTGTACATCCACCTTTGTGAATCTTTCCAGAAAAAACAGAAAGGTATTAAAAAGAGCTTTGTTGTGAAACCTATGATTTTTTCCGAATTTAATTCCCGTTGTCAAGTAGACCTTATTACTTTCAGTCTCAGCCAGATAGAGAATACAAATTTATTATGCTGTACCAAGATCATCTCACAAAATTTGTGATTTTCAAGTCTTTAACTTCAAAAAGAGCTGAAGAAGTAGCATAACCTAGTGGACACATTCTCGTTTCTTGGAGCGCCATCTATATTTCAGTCTGACAATGGTAGGGAATTTGCCAATAATGTGGGGACCAACTGAAGATCATCCATGGGAAGCCTCGCCATTCACAAAGCCAGGGTAGAGTCGAAAGACCTAATCAAGATATCGAAAATATGTTCTGTTCTTGGATACAGGACAGCAAATCCGACCACTGGAGTAAAGGACTGCGTTTCGTTCAATTTATGAAAAATAGAGCTTATCATTCTCAGATCAAAAGAACACCATACGAAGCTCTTTTTAGCTGCAAACCTAAAGTAGGGCTTGCAACGTCTTTTCTACCCGAAGATGTTTTAAAAGTCATACATACAGAGGAGCAGCTAGAAAAAGTAATAGAAAGCGTCCAAACAATGGATAAAGGTGAAACTAATCAGATTATGCAAGAAAAGAGCTTGTTTAAAAAACATGGATGAGATTATGGTCAATAGTGGATTAAACCAACATGTGAAGATATGCTTGCCGAAAAGATTTCCGTTTCTGATACATGTTGTGTGTTTAAAAGAAACGAGCGATGCACTTGCATGAAAAAAGTGTCGTCAAAAAATTCATACCTTCTGTGGCCATGCTAGTAAAGATGATGAAATGGATATTTTGTGCACCCTTTGTTTCAAAACTGAAAATGCTATTGTAGGTAAAATAAATTCTAAAATCAATCTGGAAATACAAGCCAAAAAAATGAAAATGAATTCGGAAATTTTTTTTCCCTGCTTCTTTGGGAACTACTGTGCGAGTTCCTATTCCTGACGTCGACAAGGGGCGAGGTGATTCGCGAAATATATTGGCAGTTGTAATGAGTGTGACAGAGAATGGTTTCTACCGACTTGTAACTTCTGAAGGAATTTTAAAACAAATATATACGAGATCACAATTCAATTTATGCCCTAAGAACTTGCTTAGAATTGAAGATATTCCTGACCACGAAATTCCTCGTCGGTCAGTTGCAATTGCTCAGTCCAGTGGAAGCGGCCAAGGATTCTTCAAATGTATGTGTAAAACAAAGTGCCAAAATATGAAAGTCTTTGCGGGAAAAATGTAATGAAATGTAATTCAAAATGTCATTCAAACCTACTATGCAAAAAGTAGGTAAATTTTAATTTCTTATTTTTTATAGGAAAATTTTGTTTCCCTTACTAAGAAAGGCATAAATTTTGTTTGTACAACTTTCATTTTTCTTTACGTATTTTGAATAATTTTTTTAATGGCACTCTCATTATTTTTTTCAGAATAACATTTGTATTTTGAGGAATGCACGTCATTTATATAATAGCCTTATCAGAACCTTTTTCATACTTTGCCTAAATAGCATTTCTCATTCTATAGAATGCCTAGGTATTATATAAAATGTCTAGGGAAAGTATGTAATAATTCTCATATTTTATACTTTGCCTAAAAACGTCTGGCATTCTATACAATGCCGACGTTTTATACTTTGCCGGTAACATATATACCGTCGAGTATCTTTTCTGCCCGCTACCTGACTACGTCTGGCAATCTTTTTATGCTTTCAACAATGTGGGCAATACTGCTAATGTCTTCACAATAATTAGATGAGTAAAGTTACTTGGATAATGTCTGTGTTCTCCATGTTATTACTTGGCTTCAACACTGCATCTTCAACAAGTTTTCAAGGTATTGCGCAAATATCAGTAGGACCCTCTTCAAATAAAGTTGGTATCAAACATTTGTTCTCTAAGTACCAATTGCAAGTCTCACATTAATAAAACAAAATTATTCTTATTGATTTATATTGTAGTTTCTAGTGAAATACTACGCTTAATCCCATGGATATTTAAAAAACGAAATAACATTCATCCCAGAAGAAGAACCGTGTGTTTTTTCTGATAACAAGCCAGTGGACTACGAAAGAAATGAGCTAAAACCAGAAATTGTGTCTGAAATTGTTAAGATTAAATATAATTTTAAAATGACTTAATCAAGGATTCTATCAGTTCACTCATAAAAGTGATTAAAAGATATTAAAAGATATTGGTAGCTCAGATGAATAAAGTTATCGAAATTTATATTTGTCTTAAATTGTTGTTTTTTAGCAAGCTTTCCAAGTAATCAGAAATATTTTTGATTGTTTTAAAATATCATTCGTTTAAGAAAGCAAAACTTCAGTAATATTGGAGCTGTTACTTTTAGTGCATCTCTAATTTTTATGAGATTTTTAGAATTTTCGCCATTCGATGCTTCTCTTGCGAGATATTTATAACGAAGAATTTCGTTATATTCCTTTTAGGTTACTAAATTAACGTTAAATCTTAGTTAAATTAATTAAATACCTCAATTTGCTAGTTTTCCTAATAGTCACTTGCTTACTTTAACTTGGTAAAAGTGTTTGAAAAATAGCACAGTTTAATTTTTATGTTGGTCCCCCCAAAGTGTGGGAATCTCGCTGGTTATCTTTAACCTTAAGCTATTTTGTGTTCTGGGAACACTATTTACAATCGCCACATCTGGGAAAATAGCCCATTAAAATCAGTCCGTTTCTTTTGAAAATGCCCTGTGGATCTTTAGAATTGGATTCCTTTTATGTATCGGCTAGGTTTCTAAAAAGAGCGGATATTTAAGACTTCCGGCAGTACGCTTAAATTGCACTGTTATTGCTATTTAAAGCCGCCGTTAATTTAAAGCCATTCATCAATTTAAATTTGCCGATCGACTGTCACCTTGTTAAACACCGACAGCCTTATCCATCTGTTAAAAAGCTTCCGGGCACTTGCTAGCCGTGGGAATCTGACCCCGTGGGTAGGAGAGGACGCGTTCTAGTTCTCTCCTTCTCTCTTCCAATTAAAAATTGAGCCTCCTACGTCACTTGAAGGCTTGACCAATAGGGTGTTTGCTCCATTCGCGCTCTCCGCCGTTGGCGTTTGTATTGTTCCGTTTTTAGCGATAAATCGCTCTACCCTGTTCTACCGGCTTTTCGTACGGGAGGAGCAAAAAAACTCCGATCCTGTACGCTGTCTCTCAGCTACTTTTCCCTACGTTTGCGTGGCTTGGCGATTTTTTCTAGTGTTCCGGTAACCCTTCTCCCCTGAGTTCTCCTGCTTCCTCGGTGGAAAAAAATTTAGAGTGAGCCATATTTTCCTAAGAGAGAAGTTTGTCTTTAAATTGTATAGGTTTAAGCACCCCTTCAGTTCTTGGCCCTGGCCTCGACTGTATCGGGGGGCTATTTTTATCATACCATTTTTGCAGTTTCACTTTAGACCTGAACGGTCATACAACATAGAAGCTCCTGTAAACTGTGAGTTTCCTTTCTTGGTATTATGTATTCAAGAACCGGCTTAATGCTTCATGAAGAATAAATTTTTTAATCATTACAACAGAATTGCAACTTATTTTAGTCCTTTTTTTCAACTTTCCTTGAACGACCATCAAGATGACGTTGCAGTGAAGATTCCTGAGGTTTCGACAACGCTAGTTTTGTACTACGCTGTACAACTTGCTTCTGATAGTTTAGGAATCAACTCGCCCTGATAATTCTTCATTTTTGGTGCTGATGATCGACTTCTGCTGATTTTTTTTGATATTCAAATCCTCCAGATAATTCCTCTTGAATATTCATCTTATGAACTGGTTTCTCTACCTCTCCAGAATTTCTCCGTTTGAGTTCTTTGTAGTTGTTCATTCAACAGTACTGAGGCTGTCTCCACAGAGTTAACCAACTAGGGTCCTCTCCACGAACTTTCGCGATTGTGTATTGTGAGACTAAGGAACACTTCTGACCGCACGTTAGTTTCTCACCAACGGACAATGCCTCACGCCACTGGAGAACTGTTTAATGGACTCGTGAATTTCTTGAAGATCCCTTCCACAGAGACTCATCGTAAATGTATCTCGATAATATTGATTCACGTCACATTAGTGAAAAAAAGAGTTTATCTTAGCAAAGTCTAAATGAACAAAATTGATGAAACTCAATTTGTGATTTGGAAAATTCTGAATTCCCCCCTCCTCCCCCCCCAAAAAAAACTAAAAAATTAAAAAGTGAGTTGTAATCAGAACAATATTCAAGTGAAGTGGAGAATGATGAAGACTATTATAATTAAAAATGAGTAATATATAAGACTGACTCTCGGTGAATGGATTGAAAGCGATTTTGCAGATGACATCATACGATAGTTCAAAAAATTCGACAGTTAAAAAACTTTTCTAAACCTGTTCTAAAACATTTAAAAATATTCCGTGTAAAGAAATCATAGTGAAGCTCATAATAGATAAAAATACGACCCTACAGCAAATGATCAGATGATTGTGTCCCGTAATGGTCAGATTGAGGCATTTTCATGCATGTACCTCGATTTCTGTTAGACTCAGTGCTTCATGTGTCGTAAAACATACCTTTCCCTGTTTTGATAGATTTAACTCCATCGGTACTTCTGGAATGGCGGTTGGCAACAAACTCGATGTTTCGGTGATTATCCAGATTTAGAGCGTTGATATGACTTTTCTCAGATTTTACTGTGAATCTGTGATAGAAAAGGATTCGAACTGGATAGTACATCAGTATACCTTGAAATAGATTTGTTATTGTGTCTGTTTTATAATTCTTTGTTATTATGCTTGTTTCTAAGTGTTATTCTTACTACTTATATTGAAATAAAATTGCAAATTAGGAAGGTATTCCGAATTTCAGAAAATAGCTCTAAATACTTTGAGTGCCTTTCTGTTTCCTTAAACCTGTCCTTGTTATCATAATAGGAGAGCAATTCCAAAGGCAGATGTATATCTCACACTTTCCTTATACTTTATTGTGAATCTGCCAAAGGATAGCTAAAAAAAGGATATTTAATTCATTGTATACCAGTATGTGCTCAACTATAAATTTTGCACTTTTTAAATGGGCATGTTACTTTTTATCTTGGCTTGGCTTTGAACATTACGGGTGTTTTTTTTTGCTACACGAGGGCTAATTAGCCCGGGACCTGCCTCTTAAAGCCGATTCCAAACGGCTACAAACATCCAAGTCAATAGTGGGATTCAAACCCACGGACACTGGTACCGATTGCCAGCGCCTTAGCCATTCGGCCATCCACGGGACTTTTTATTGGAAGAAAATTGCAATTCATGGGTGATATTCTAAATTAAAAGCACTGTATAATTTCAGTTGCTTTCTATTTCCGTCGAGATGTTCATGTTAACATAGTAGCTGAACAGTTTCTCTTCCACAGATCTGTAAGGCAGATATTGATTTATGTCTTAGCATTTTCTCATACGTTCCTTTGAATCTGCTTGAGAATCATTGGATTTATTTTCTCAGTACGCACTAATTTTTGAATATTTTGCCTGTTCTCAAATGTTATTGTTAATCTTTATACAGGAAGATAATTGCAATGCATGAATATATTCCAAATTTAAAAAAAAATCACTGAATCGTTTAGAGCCTCCATATTTCCTTAAATATGTACATGTTATCAAAGTAGCTGAGCAATTTCTCTTTCACAGTCCTCTAAGGCATATATATATATTTATTTATTTTATTTTATTTTTCCAATGCGGAGGCACTTGTCGCGAAGACAGTTGCCTATAATCACCGCAGTTTTGCTATCCATTTTATTATGGGGGCGCCATATAGGCGAACCAGCATTTCCCCATATAAAGGGACGACACAAACGGAGGCATTTTAGTGGCGCTTCGCCAGGATTCGATCCGAGCACCCTCAGCAACGGAAACCAGCGTGCTGTACCACAAGGCCACCACAGCCTTTATATATATATATATATATATATATATATATATATATATATATATATATATATTTATTGTTGTATCGCTTTATAAATTAAATAATATAAATTAAATAAATAGAGAATTAAATACGTTAGTAAATTTCTCCACCTATTGTTTAAGTTTGATGAGTGTCATTAGATTAATTTTCACGCGGATTAATTGTAGTGGCATTCATGAAAGTTGAGCAAGTTATAAATCATGTTTTATGTACTATAAATGTAGGTTACAGTTATTTAATTTGTTTTAGTGTTTGATTGACGGACAATTTCAGTTTGTTCAAATTTTTCTCATGTATTCTGTGCCCAAAATTTTTTTGTGTGGAAAGAGTCAATGGGATTATTATAGATTCTCTCAAACATTTGATTGAGTCATCGGAGAGCAGGTGGGATGAATATTTGCATTTCGCGTTATTGGCTCACAGAACTGCATTGCACTCTTCAATATTACTCCTTCACATCTAGTGTATGGGAGACCTGATGTTACCTATTGACCTTATTACCACGCCGTCACTACTCACTTATTCGAAGTGTCCAATGATCTTTCAAATAATAGTGAATAACAACAGGCAGACCAGGGTTTTAAATGATAATGTGGAAACAAAAACTAATTTTAATACAAATTCAAGTGAATTACCCGCTAGAAGTTATGGTTCATATCAGATAGTGTTTCAACCTTTTACCGGTTGTAGCAACGCCAACGCTACAGATATAACTTATAACGAAAATTTTTTCATTATTTTTTTCTCTTAATGATGTTCAAGGTGATTCTTAATAATTTTTATTGAGAGATATTATCTATGTCATTATAATTACAAGTAGAAGGAGGTTGTTATTAAATAGTATTTGTATGATGAATTTAAATGAAGATGTCCAAGTGAACTCTTAATAATTTTAATATGAGGGATTTATTTTAATATTATTGTTGCAAATAGAATGAGAGATATTTATATGTATGTGTATGTTGGGTGTGTAATGAAGTTAAGGCAATGAGGGATAATTTCTCTAAATTCCTATTGTTTAAAGTAAAGGGAAAGGAATTTGATTAATTTGTGTTAAAAGAAATGAATTAAATTTTGGTTCCTTCCCTCAGTTAAAATTGTGTCTGTCATGTTTGGTGAGTTATCATTTGTGAATTTCTGTTAGCCACAGAGTCTAGGTTATTGTTTTAGCTTGGATAATGAATACACAACGCAATACTCACCACTATACGATTTAATAATAGGAAATAAGTTTAAAATAAATAATACTTCTTTGATTTTAAATAATAAGTAATAAAGTAACAAAAAGATTAAATACAACAATATATATATATATATATATATATATATATATATTATAATATATATATAATATATATATATATATATATATGTCTCCCACTTTTCTTCTAGTATAGTGGAATCTGTCAAAGGATGTCCATTAAAGGATACTTCCTGTATTATACACTCATGGACAAAAAAATTAGCGCACCAAGAAATAATTGCGGGATCGTAACGAAACTTGCAATGAAAGTACATGTCGGGGAGATATGCAAATGATTAGAAATGCTGCGTGATTGCGCATTACGTATAGCCGGTAGAGGGCGTTGAGCATCGTACTCTGTGGAGTATAAAACAGGTAACCAAAGCATGTTTGAGTGTGCTGAATCATTTACAAAGGAAGAGCTGAGATAGACATGCCATTACGCCGGGTTCGAAGACAATATAAGCAGTTGTCGCAGTTTGAGAGGGGTGTTATAAAGACTCATGGAGTATATCTATTAATATACAGGTCTTATAACTGTCTCTCGTAACCGCCATATATTGGCTGAAGAGAAAAAATTGAATTGTTGCCATGAAAGGCGATGCACGCCAAATCTTGTGGCTTGAGCCGGTATTGCGCAGGTGCGAAATACAGCTTGGCACAGTTCATGGCTAGCTTCGTAAAGTAACCACAGAGATCTTGGGTACGAAGTAGGTGACACTTTTTGGAGGTGGTGATAGAGGTAACTGAGTGAGGAGCAAGGCATGGCAGATCTAAGTATTTACTTTTTTTTCATTATGTTTTGTTAAATAAATTTCTTATTTGCTCCTTAAACCCCTTGTCTGTAATTTAATTTACTGTAGTAGATAATGTTTCGTTGGTATGAATTAATTTGATGAGTATTGTAATATGCTTAGCACGTGGGTCAGGCTGTATGTAGGGTTAGTTATTTCGTACTTGGTTAAGTGCGGTTAACTTAAAATAATACTTTATTTAATGTATGTTACCTGAGAAACCTGTCTGGGTTATATTTCATATCGCTTGTTTCCTGAAGTTAAATCTGTAACTTAATTTTATACACAACGCATTTCATGTTTCACCTTTTTGGGCTGGCTTAACTTTTCGCCAATTTGCTACCACTTGTTCCGATGCGACTTCCCATTTGGCGCCGTAATTGTCGGCCTCACAACATTTGGTACCGGTTGACCAGTCCTTAAAATTAGTAATATTTAAGGGTAAGATTTGTCTCATTTATCGGTAACATTTTTTAATTCTTTAACCTATGTGAGTAATGAGAAAATGCATCTGCTAAATATTCCCCATGATTATAATGCTGTGTTCTAATAATAAGTAATATATGCAGCTTAATAATGCTAAAATTTCATTCATTTTGCTTTTTCTGTACCACATCATGCATTTTTTTATAATAGAGCATGAAAGAAGCTATGTTTGTTATGTGCAATTATTTAATTATACAGTGATTTTCTGAATATCTGAGTATTTGACATTGAATATTATTAAGATTGGAATTTGTGTTATATTGATTGATTTTTTCATGTGTAAAGGATATATTTAGCTTTTTGAATTACAATTTTGATTTTAACCTCATACATTATTGATATGAATTCATTTAATATAAAGTGCTAATTATGTTTCATTCATGCAACCTATCATATTTATATGTTCAAAGACAATATTTCTGACTGATAATGACATTTATGCTGAAATTTTTAATGCTAATTAAGCTGTGGTGAACTCAAGTATATATTTGAAAATATTTTAGTGAATAGTATCCCATTTTGTGTATGCATAACTTTTAATATACCTCTTTTCTTAATTATATCATAATTCGTTACATATTGTCATTTGCTGGTTCACGTTATCTCCAATGGAATTCTTCTCTTGCGTTTTATGGTTCACTGCATTCTGCAAATTTTTATTTACATGTTGAATATGTAAAACTCAGCTATGTTATCTTTTGTGTGAACTCTGAGAAAATTTTAGTCCAGTTCTTTTACTTTTGCTTTCTTGGACATGGCTAGAGAGGTAGACAATAGATTCAATGTAACCATTCAACCTTTTGAAGGTGATGGAGAATTATTGTCATTTTTCTCTGAGCAAGTCAGGGACTTAGCGAGAGTAAATAATTGGTCAGGCGCTGAAACATCTATATTTATCAGGTCGAAATTGGTAGGGCCTGCTCTAAAGTATGTCATAAGTACTTCCGAGTTGTTGAACACAGAAGATCATGAATTTTTGTTGCAAGGGTTGAAATCCTTCTTTGATCCTGATCATTCTGTAAACACTGCCTTATTGCACCCTCAGAACACCACAACTCTTCTACCTGCAGAGTCAATTAGAAACCTTGCACACAGAATTTCAGTTCAGGTTTCTAAATTACATCCCTCTGTTAAGAATCCTGATGCCCTTAATGAGATAAAATTTGTCGAGTTAATTAATGCTGTCCCTCAGAGTATTAAGGTGCAACTATTAAGTGAAAACATAAAATGTTTCCAGGCTGCAGTTCATAGAGGTGATACCTTGCAGCAATTAGAATCTTACAGCACTTCAGCCCAGTCTGTGGGTAGTGCTTTGCAGTTGCAAGAGCTGCTCGCTGAAATCCAGGTTATCAAAGAACAGCTCAATTCACTGAATATGACTAAGACCCAAATAAATGCTATTCAATCACCTCGACTTTGTCAAGTGACACTGAATGCAATGAATATATGCAAACACCTTGTTCTTCAAATGAGTCCAGACAGAAAGTTTCAAAGACTGTCTGTCAATATTGCTATAAGATAGGTCACGCTTTTGCAAAATGCTGTAAGTTTCAAAAAGATTTTCGTAGAGAGCAATCATCTTCTGGTCCAAATAATATAAGCAGGCAGTTAAATAACTCTCTAGGCAGAACTCACACACTGTGAGGAAGTCAAATCTAAATCCTTATGCCTCTTCCTTGTTTATGATTATTCTAACCCTGCAATGAGACAAGATAATGCTGATGTGTCTCGTCTCCCTTTGTTCATCAGCCAATTTAATGCTCAAAATTATGACTTTACAATCCTAATTATGTCAATAATAGTGATTTGGTACAACAACAGTGCTCAAATTTTTCTGTAAATAATAGAGGTACTGAAAATCTAATGTGCAGTGTAGTAATAATGTTCAGCAAAGTTTTTCTTCTGTTGGTTGTCAAACTTCTTCTGCTATCAAAATTATGAATTCCACTGCTACTCAGTGTGAGATCCCTGTTAATAATAATGCATTGCAGGCTAATAGCAAAATTGTCGTTGAAAGGATATGTAGTGCTCAAACCTCTGCTAAATTACCTATGGTGAATATAAAATTTCATCAAACAACTATAATTGGGTTAATAGACACAGGTTCTTCTATCTCGTTACTCGACCAGTCATTTTTCCACATGAACAAGCACTCTCTTAATTATAAAAACATTCTAGACAGGGTGTCTATATCAACCATCAACTCTTCTGTCAATTTCTCTTCCTGTATCAATTTATCTTTCAAACTTGAAAAGAAATTCTTCAAACACTTATTTTGTTATAAATTTGAATGATAAGTCTTTTTCTGCCATAATTGGTTATGATTTTCTTACCAAATTTCATGTGGATATTTCAAATTCGCAAGCTTCCATCACATTTGATGATATTGCCATTCCTTTATGATTCTGAAAATCAAGGTGTACATTCTTATGTTGTTGTAAATGCTCAGAATGCTACTCTTGTTTCTAAATCTATAATCAAACCAAATTCTTCTTCTTTTATTAAAATCAGTGCTCCAATACTCAATTCAAATTCTGATTTATTCTTTGAACCTGTTGTTAAAAATCCAAATCTTTTAGTTCATCCATCCATTATTGCAAATAATATATCTGTTGGTGAGCAACCAGATTCTATAAATGATAGTAGTTCAACTCCTTCTACTCAACAATCCTCTAAAGTGATTAAGTCATCATTTAATTGAAAATTTGTCCAATAAGCCAGTTCATGTAAACAAAAATGCTGTGTTGGGTCATGTGTCTTCTTTAGATGAGCAGTTATCTGTTTCCCATGCTCGAACTACCTCAGTCAGTGAATCTGTAAATCTTATTGCTGCATCTCCTGAAATATTAAATTTAAGAAAGTCAGAATTTAATCTTAATGACTTTAAGCTTTCCCATTTGAATCCTGGGAAAATTCTCAAATGTCGCAACTGTTGAGCAATCATGCCACAGCTTTTTCTTCCTCGTCTAAGTCTTTAGGACAACTGATCGTGTGATCCCAAATTTGAATTTTGATCATGTTTTCCCTCTTAAGACACTTCCATTTCCCATTCCTCAGTCTTTGCAAGCTGAGACTAAAAAGCAAATTGATGAACTTGTGGAGGCGGGTATCATTGAGAGAACAATTTCTGATTGGGCTTGCCCAATATTGTGTTAAAAAGAAGCAATTAAACTTTTCTGCTCCACAAAAATTCAGACTTGCTTTGGATCTACGTCTCATTAATCAGATAATTAAGAATTCGTCTTATCCTTTACCTAAGATAAATGACATAATCTCTAATATAGCTCAATATCGCTACTTCACCACCTTGGACTTAAAAAGTGCTTACCATCAAATTGACTTACCTGAAAAATTTCAAGACCGCCTGAGTTTCACATCCATGTGGGGTCAGTTTAAATATAAACGTTTAGTTTTTGGACTGCGTAGTGCAGCATCCTTTTCCAAGCTTTAGTCGATACTCTCATTGAGGAAACCAATGAGTTGGGTATCTTTGCTTACCAAGATGACATTGTCATCTGTGCAAATTCTTTTCAGGAATCTTGTCAGAAATTAAAAGCTCTTCTTCTGTTTTTACTAAAAATAATATTACTGCTTATCCTCCAAAGTGCTCATTCCATCAAACTGAGGTAGACTACCTAAGTTTTAAAGTGTCGCAGAACACTATAATTCCAATTTCTTCTAATATCATAAAGGTAACTTCATTTCCAACTCCAAAAACTAAAAAACAGTTGAAACGTTTCCTAGGTGTTTGTAATTATTATAGACACTTAATTCCACGTTTTTTAATTGGTTGCTCCTCTGGTTTCAATGACTTCTATGTCTGTACCTTTTAATTGGACTGATGAAGCTTCTAATGCATTCCAGTCACTACAAAAGATTTTCTTTTCTTCGCCTTTTATCAGGCAACCTAATTTTGATAATACTTTTTATGTAAACACTGATGCTTCCAAAGAAGCAATTTCTGCAGTGCTATTACTACAAGACTTTGATGGTTAACTATTACCTGTCTCTTACTTTAGTAAATCATTAAATAAAGCTGAGAGGAATTATCCTGCTCTCAAATTAGAACTCATGGCTATAGCAAAAGGTGTGCAATCCTTAAAACAGTACTTGTATAATAGAGAATTTTTGTTTTATCAGATAGTAAACCTCTTATGCACTATAAGAAAACAACTCTCCTGCATCCATCACCACAAGATGGTTAACTCTATCTGAATATTCTTTTAAATTATTCATGTCAATGGAACTTCTAATGTGTTACCAGATTATTTTTCTCGCACACCTAATGTTATAACCCAAGACCTTAATACCAATGCTAATTTAATTAATTCAAAGCAAATTTTACCTGTAGTTACTTTGGATTCTGAGGAACCTGCTCAGTATGATAAAGCACTTGATAATAATAGTAATGTGTTATATGATAATAGTGATTCTATAGAGGTAGATAATTCACCTCATAAGGTATCTCATGTAAATGGTAGAAATAATGTCAATAGCAATAACACTTGTAGTTCTAGTCATGTTGTAAAGCCTAGTTTTGCTCTAACTCATATTTTCTGTACTGATAATACTCATGCTAAGGTAATTAATTGTACTTCTGCTCTGACCCACAATAGTAATGTTCATATTAAACCTAATTTGCCTCCCTTTGCTGCCTCCTCACACTCCTCCATCACTCCTCAAGATGTAAACACACACAGTTCAATCTCTGAATTAAAGTGTGAAGCTGCAAAGCAGCTACAAAAGGTATTCAGTATCATAACGTCAGAAGTTGCTGACCCAGAGAATGAAATCTCTTCAGCAACAATCCTGAAGGATGCTCAGGATGAGGAACTCTCCCAATTACAATAAGTAATCAATAGGGCGAAGGATGGCTAAAGAACTTTTTTGTGCACCAGAGTCAAACCTATTATTTTACGCTGGAAAGAGTGGATTATCGAGAGAAGAGTACATTGTATTACCGTCATCTCTCAGGGCCAAGGCACTACGCTTGGCTCATTTGTCCCCTTTTGGACTATATAAACGTACGAGGCTCTCGCCAAAAAGGATTGGTGGCGAGGGGCAAACATAGATTGTGCAAACTTTGCTGCTCATGTAGAGAATGTATACTCCACAAGAAAAGAAGGGTGGCGGTGGCTCCAGTCCAGTCTGCACCACTTCCTACGCCACCAGGCCAACTTGTATCACTTGATCTTGTTGGTCCTTCCGCAATGTGTCACTCGGTCCTCACCATAATTAACCACTTCAGTCGCCTTTTTGGTCTTAGAGGACATGCCGACAACCACAGCTGACAGAGTAACCAAGGCTTATATTTAGGTACATTGCCATGTTTGGTAGACCAAGCCATATTCTGACAGACTTGGCCCACAATTTACCTCTGTGGTATTCAAAAGGACTATTGGATATGGCTGGAATCAGATTGGCACACTCTTCACCTGGCCTCCTGAGGCAAATGGAGTTTCTGAAAGGATCAATGCCTCTATCAAATCGTCGATCTCGACTTTGCAAGCCCAAGGAGTACCATTTGACACAGCCATCCTAATACATGCCTCACTATACAACTCTACCATCCACTCTACGACAGGTCACTCCCCTGCAGTCGTCCATTTTGGAAGAGCTTTAGCCCTGTTAACTGATTCTGAGAGGTTCTTTGATGACTTTCCTCATCTGACAAAGGGTCCCTCATTAATAATATTATGGCACAAACTAAAGCCATTTGGTCACTGTGCTTCAGCAATACATCCCTAAGTCAAGCGAACTCTCACAGGAAGGCTCAATAGAGCAAGAAGAGACACAAGGCTAAAGGAGGGTGACTTGCTTATGTGAAATATAAAACTCACTTCACCCAATTTCTCAAGGACCATTTGCAATTGAGAAATTCCGCTCGAATGTGACTGTGGTCATTCGACCACTGAAGATGAAATATCACCGGTTTCTCTCATCCATGTGAACAGGCTTATAAAGGCCCCAGCTCGTAAAGGGCATTTAATAGAAACGCAGACGAATCCATCTCCCACTACTAATAATTTTTTGTGCCCTAGTTCTTTCATCCAGTTGCCCAGATGGCTGTTCCAGTGTCCCATCCTTCAGATCCTGTGCTGAACTCCAGTCTTGCAAGTGTTCCAGAGGAGGACCAATCCATGGATGCCACTGAGCTCAGCTATCCTGATGGAGAACAGTTTTCCTCCTGCTCCAGACGATGAGTTCCAGGTCCCAGAAGCAAGTCTAGCAGACGAGCAGTCGTCATCCATGCTTCTTGAAACTCCTCAGCTCCAGATAGAATCGCCTCCAGTTCAGGATCCTGTTGGACCTCACCCATGCCAGCCCTCCACGCCAGAAACTACAATAACCCCCAAGCTGCCAGAAATTCCTACTGCAGTGAAAATCCCTGTCCCTACAACCTCAGGTCAAGGAAATGAGGTTCTGGGAAAGATGTTTGCGCGCACGTCTTCTACAGTTGATGGACAACCCAGCGATTGGCACGTCCAACTCTTCTTCTGCCTGTCTTCCTGTGTGGCTAGGACTCTTCTGCATATGGTATACCTCTGTATCTTCTTAAAGTTTAATATCTGTGAAATTACTCTATTCATAATATCTGTTAATTATGCACAACCTTGTTTCTTTAACCTCTATAAGCTGATAATGGTTTTCCACTCTTAATTCTAAAGTTCTGTTGTTATTGAGTCTACCATAGTAAAGTAAAATGCTAAGGTAACCACTTTGTTGATATAAAATATACTAATATGCAATTAAAATCATTTGGTTCTCCGATATACCATTGTAAATAACTAGCAATAGTCAATAAGTTTTTGCTTCACACTTCGCCTGAATTGCAGGAAACATCATCTGATATCATCTATCAGTTTTTTTTATTGTAAATTTCCTTGAATATATTTTTTGTACCTTATGTGCAACCTGTGATATTTTAATCAGCCAAAATATTCTCGATTTTGTCATTTGAGAAATGAAGTCAAGTTTTTATTGTACAAGGCAATTTTTTTCCATTTCTCAGGAATATGTCCTCATATTTATGTAAATATATGTATTAACTTATTCTTTTGTGTATTTTTTTATGGGTGACCAGCTTTCCAGAAAAGTATCGAATCCTGTTATGTACTGTATAAAGGTTTGAAGGTTCTCGGCCTCAACATGGTCACTATCTCCCTGCAGTTGTACATCACCTGCTGCATATAGGTGAAGTTTTTATAGTTTCCATATTGAATGCAACTCACCTGTTAGCTTTGTGAAGTGGGTAATGCATCAACTGTTTCTTGAATATAATCATGTAGTTTTGTGTTATATTGTATATTGTTTGTGAATAATGTTATTATAGTGTCCTACAATTTATGATTCTAGGGTATATGCTCACCATAATGTATATCCCAACACAATTTTTGCACTTGCCTTTTTTAAGTTTTTATGCACATTTACTTTTACTGTTTGTACTATGCATGGTACAGTGTGATACACTGTGTTTCAAGTTAATTTCTTCATTCAAGGTGTCTCTAAACTTTTCACTTATTAATGACACTCTTGTGTATGACACCATGCTCTCTGTCACATGTTGACTGTTATTAGTGCTTTCACTTTGCCTATCTAGGACACAAAATTTTATAATTATCATTCATCGCTTTTCAAAGTAACTTTAAATTTTTCTATGTGAATTTTTACAGGTTGTTTTGTGTTTTTATGTTGTTACAATGGCTGGCCAGCCGACGTGAAGTGTTTAATGTTCTTTTGTATAATGTACATACCCCGTGTAACTTGTATGGTCATATAATCAAAGTTAGGAGCAATTTATTTTCCTCATTTAGGGTCTCCAATGTATACCATTGTAAACTAGACTCAATATCAGCATTAATGAATTTTTTTCCTCATTTACGGTCTCCAATGTATACCATTGTAAACTAGACTCAATGAGCATTAATGATTCTTTTTACCTCATCTAGGATCTTCAATGTAACTTTTTGTAAGCCTGCCAACTCCCACTCCTAGCACATTGATGATTGTTAGTTCTAACTCAAGTCCCTTTGGGAAATTTTCCCTCCTTTGTTTTTTTCTTCACTTGGTGAAGGAGGAGAGTGTTATAAAGACTCATGGAGTATATCTATTAATATTCAGGTCTTTATAACTGTCTCTCGTAACCGCCATATATTGGCTGAAAAGAAAAAAATGAATTGTTGCCATGAAAGGCGATGCACGCCAAATCTTGTGGCTTGAGCCGGTATTGCGCAGGTGCGAAATACAGCTTGGCGCAGTTCATGGCTAGCTTCGTAAAGTAACCACAGAGATCTCTTGGAAGGGTACGAAGTAGGTGACACTTTTTTGGAGGTGGTGATAGAGGTAGCTGAGTGAGGAGCAAGGTATGGCAGATCTAAGTATTTACTTTTTTTCATTATGTTTTTGTTAAATAAATTTCTTATTTGCTCCTTAAACCCCTTGTCTGTAATTTAATTTACTGTGTAGGTAATGTTCTTTGGTATGATTAATTGATGAGTATTGTAATATGCTTAGCACGTGGGTCAGGCTGTATATAGGGTTAGTTATTTCGTACTTGGTTAAGTGCGGATTAACTTAAAATAACTACTTTATTTAATGTATGTTACCTGAGACAACCTGTCTGGGTTATCTTTCATATCACTTTGTTTCCTGAAGTTAAATCTGTAACTTTTCTGTAATTTTATACACAACGCATTTCATGTTTCACCTTTTTTGGGCTGGCTTAACTTTTCGCTAATTTGCTACCACTTATTCGATGCGGCTTCCCATTTGGCGCCGTAATTGTCGGCCTCACAACAAGGGGGAGAATCGTCGGGATGATTTAAGCTGGGTGGTCAGCTAGGCGAGTAGATCGTCAATTAGGCCGCTCTGATTGTGTTGTGAGGAGGTGTTGGGACCAGTGGACCCGAGAGATGTCATGTACACGAAGACCAGGCTCAGGACGCCCTCGACAGACCATCGTCAAGAAGACCGCCACATCATAAGAATGCACGCGTACAGACAACTGCTTCATCGGCCGCCATCAGGCACAGGTAGCACCTTCACTAGGGGCCTCTGTGTCTTCTCGAACCATACGAAGGCGCCTGGCTGAAGGACAGTTGGTATCGCGGCGCCCATTACGTGTGCTGCCCTTGACGCCCACCCATCGACGCCTCCGTTTGGAGTTTTGCCGCGCACGAGGAAACTGGACTGCACCGGAATGGAACCAGGTCGTCTTTAGCGACGAATCCAGATTCAATCTCGGCAGTGATGACAATCGTGTTCGTGTGTGGAGAGCCCGTGGTGAACGCTTCAATCCTGCCTTTGCTGTACAGCGGACACCATCGCTCCCACAGCTGGTGTGATGGTATGGGGTGCCATTGCCTACAATACACGGTCACCCCTAGTATTGTTCCGTGGCACCATGACAACCCAGCGGTATGTTTATGAAATCCTGCAACCACATGTGTTGCCACTCATGCAACGGCTCCCTGGAGCCATTTTTCAACAAGACAATGCTCGGCCTCATACGGCAAGGGTGTCACAAGACTGCCTCCGCACTGTACTACCCTTCCTTGGCCTGCCCGATCCCCAGATTTGTCTCCAATCGAGCATATCTGGGATCATTTGGGACGAAGAGTTGGGCATCCCACGAGTTTGAACGAACTAGAGGCAAGGTTACAGCAAAGTATGGAACGAAATGTCTCAAGACATCATACAGAACTTGTATGACTCAATGCCCGATCGTATTGCATCGTGCATTCGCGCTACAGGGGGTCCAACGGAGTATTAACTCCTCCGTTCTTTTGCCTTTTTATCTGAAATAAATATCCTTTTTCTTTGATTTTCTTATCATTTACTTATATCAAAGTAGGCATTATGTATGCAAAATTTCGTTTCATTTTGACGACTCCTTCTTGGTGCGAAAATTTTTTTGTCCATGAGTGTATATCAGTATGTGCTAAATTTATTAATTAGTGAAATTTTTGCCCGTTTTAAGTGACATGTTACATTCTCTAACTGAAAAATTACAGTTACATGGGTATAATTCAAATTGAATAATTTTAGTGCCTTCTATTTCCTTAAAGCTCTTTATGTTATAATCGTAACTGAGTAATTTCTCTTCCACAGAGCTGTAAGGCAGATATTTATGTTACACTTTTCTAAAACTTTTTTGTGAATCAGTCAGAGAATCTTCTAGATACTATTTCAATGCAGTATGCAGAAAATTCATAGGTTATTTTAGAATTTTCTGTTTTTAAGTATATTGTTACTTCTCCGAATTGAAAGAAAAATGCACTGCAGCGATATTATTCCAAATTTAAGAAACAGTACTGAATACTTTTTCGTGTAGTTATATTTTCTTAAAGCTCATCCTGTTATAACAGAAGCTGAGCAGTTTCTTATCTACGCATCTATAAGCCAGATATATAGGGTGAACCAAAAGTCTTGCCCTGATTATAAATATTTATAGTGCTCAAACTATTATAATTAGACCTATGTTAGTTTGGATATATTGTAAGTACTGTTATAAATTTTTTTATAAGACCATTTACCTCAGTAAATTTTAACGTGTGCCCCCTTGGCATCTCGGAGAACGTCGAAGCGGTATTCCAGTTCCGCCAAGTGTTATTTAACATGTCTTCTGTTACAGTACACACAGTACATGTTTCGTATAGGAAATCACGCATTAAAGATCCCCAATGTGGGGGTTGCGACATCTTTCTGAAAAAGTTTGCAATAAGTCTAAGTAAATGTTAGGGGTAACGCTTTTTGGGCTTTCTCTTGAATCGACGCATTCCGACCGAAATGATGTCCTCCTTTCAATATTCCCCTGAGTCCCTCTTGAAGGAGCACTCGCGTCATTTATTGCACAAAAAAACTACTAAAACTGACCTATCCAACGATACAAAAGTTAAATTATTATATTTAACTCTTATTTTGTAATGAATTTTTATAACCAGGGCAAGACTTTGGTTCAGCCTGTATATGTATCCATTTTTTCTTGCATTTGATTGTGAATCAGCCAGAAGGTCTCCATAAAAGGATATTTAATGAATTATATATCAGTATGTGCTAAAGTACATTTGTTACTACAGATTTTGCCTGTTATTGAGTGATATTTTTATATTGGAAGAAAATTACAAAGCATGAGTGTTATTCCATATTTGTCCCGAGTAATGTTAGATCCTTTCATTACTCCCAAGCTGTTCATGTTATCATAGAAGCAGAGAAATTTCTATGTGACGTATCTGTCACTCAGATGTTTATGTCTCAGATTTTTCCTCCATTTTATCGTGAATCTGCCAGGGAAAACTCCTATAAGGATTTGAAATTGATTTGTATGGTTTTCAAATACATTAGTTTTTTTTATATTGCCTGTTTTGAAGTAATTTTGGGAGACATTTTCGTTCAAAGTGGGTTTATTTGATTATTTGACAGGTACCGACTAAACATGAAGAATTTTAGTTGTATTTAGGGGGGAAGGGGGGGGGGGAGGAGCATTGACATTTTCTCGTCGAGCTATCGCAGTATGGGTTTCTAACCGCCCTTTTTCTTCTGGAATTTTTCTTAGACAAAATTGATTGGATTCTTAATATAAGCTGGAAAAAATGTCTTTCGTGGCTCCAAATACGGTGTTAATACCTGCCTTAGAGTCTGTGAAATGATTGAACTTGATCAGTGAATGTTATGTTAATTACTTTTGATAAACCAGATTATCATTGCAATGCAAATGACTTGAAATGATCCTTTCTGTTCGTGAAATACACACCAAGAAAAACCAAGGGAATGAGCTACCATAATAGTGTGCTTCCACGAAGTGAACTCAACTATGTCATAGACGTTCTTGTGCTATCACTTTATCGGCTCACGTAGTAAATAAAACCGCGGGACGAAGTGCCAGCCACGTTACAAGCGGCTCCCTTAAAATCATTGATTTAACGTGTTTTCGTGAGAACGGTGAATGGAAGTGAGAATTGAATGAAATAAAATTCAAGAGTCTTTATGAAGCGAATTGAAATTCTTTATTTTTGAATTCAAGCAAAATATTTTGTCATAAAAATATTCGCCAGATAAGAACACATCGGCTACTTTTTTGGTTGCCCTTTTCCTTTTTTGCTGGCACACATTTGTCAGAAGGAATATTGAAGGATTTCTTTTTGAATATATATATATATATATATATATATATATATATATATATATATATATATATATATATATATATATATATATATATATATATATATATATACATTTATATATGTATACATACATATATATATATATATATATATATATATATATATATATATATATATATATACATAGGCGATACAGTAATTGAAATGAAAAATACCACCAACAATGCTTGTGTGAATCTAAAATTGCCACGATGAAAGTTATGATTAGCAAAATACGGCAAAAAGAGAAAATGCTTCATCTAACCACCTTTTGATATTTGTCTCTTAATATGAGATTTCTTTAATGAGAAAATTCAATACACACACTTTCTGATTTCAGATGGTAACTATATAGTTACAGAACTTCTAACAACATGATTCTTTGATTCTGGATTAACTGTTGAAGTGGAGGGAAGTCATGACGCCATCTTTCAGCACAAGAAAAAGCTAAAAATTTTCACAAAAGAGAGTCCACTGTAATGAGCAGATGATTTATTGTTTAGCAAGTGCCACCGAAGACGCCATAAAATTTTTGTCCAAGCCTTATTTTAGGCTTTCACCTTTTTCCCTTTATCAGGCTAGATAAACAAAATGAAGAGAAAACTTCAGAAGCCACCACAAAAGTATTAAATTACAAACTTAGTAATTTACAAAACAAATGCATTGATTCATATATATTTATATGTATATGTGTATATATATGTTCCTATCTATGTATTTATCTATGTATCTATCCATATATACATATATATATATATACTACACACACACACACACACACACACATATATATATATATATTATTAATTTTATTCATGCCTGTACACTTTTCGTAATTTTTATACTTACCCTCATGCGAACTCTGTTCTGAAAATATCCCGTAAGAAATAGAGACAGTTTTGCAGTATTAGAGTCGAGAACGATTATCACATATGTAAATCAGACGAAGGTATTTGCTGGCTACAGACAATGCTGACCACAGTAAGGTTTTAGGAATTTAGGATTGGAATTCATGTATAAAGCCATTTATTCTACTTATTCTTTTAGGAGACATTTGAAGAGACTGGTCTAGGGTAGACCTACTTGATCGGGTTCGTAGAAAGTAAGTGGCGAACGCGGGAGTAAGTGAGTAATAAATATATTTTATATGTTAATGTGTGGATTCTCTTTTACAAGATTAGTGACTTTATCACAGGAAGGGGCTACGACTACCAATTACTATTAGCGTGACACTAATTTGAACATCCCTTCATGGCACTGCTGCACGTCAAGTTCCTTGAATTAATCGACAACGGTGTCTGTCATATCCTCCTGATCTGCAAAGTTTTTCCCCACCAAACATTTCTTCAAGGTTCTAATTAATGATGATCCGAGGGAACTAAATCTAGACTTATATGGGGGATGTTGCAGGAGTAACAATTGTGCAGTTGTGTGAGGTCCTTGGTCTGCTTCTTTTTTGCTCAGGATTTTCTGCTCATCATCGAGCTTCGTTTGTCCCGATGCAAATTTTTTGCACCAAACGCTGACTTCTTTTCGGCTTAAAACGTTCGGGCCATAAATGCCCTGTAATTTACGTTGGATTTTGCTCTAATTAAGTCCCCCGGCTTGCAAAATTTTATAACTCCACTCACCTCACACTTCGAGCACTCTGCGATTACAAACGTCATGTTTGTTTGCTTCCCGGAAGCTAAATTGAGTCTTGAACTAAACTCACCAGACTCTGCTACTACACGAATTAAGTGTCTAGTCATGCAAATGGCGAGAATCTTGCTCATGCGTAAATTGTATAACAGCCTCATGTACCTTTAATATCGGACTCCCTTCATATATATATATATATATATATATATATATATATATATATATATATATACACTAGTCAGCAAAAAATTAAGACTGGAATGGTCTTTTACCTGGAATGTTGCATGTATTTGTAATTGTGTAATGTATTTGTAAGAATTTTACAAATCATACCGTAATACCTGCCATAAATGATGTGGTATGATTTGCAAAATCATACCATGAGATTTACTTATGTGCACGTGCACATTCGCAACATGTTCTTCTAGGCCATGCATGTCCTACCTTTTAACTTACCTGGGCCTCATTGAATGACGAGAAATTGTCTTGGACCGCATATAAAACATATAATATAGTTACTGTATATAAGTAATGTATATAAAGTATATATTAATGTATATAAATCTTCTTTTCATTTTATTTAATATTTTTACTATAACAAACATAACAATGTCTGTTCACCTTATTATAGCTGCAGCAAACACAAATTTTCGAGGGAAATACCACGAATCTGTAGTTATCTCTGAAGGTATTAAATGTTATTTTACTTTAAAATAAACAGAAATTAAACGGAACCCTTAATAAAGATCACAGTAGAGGGATTAATCATTGTATTGGATATCGTTAAATGGACGTTTACGTATATTTATCCGTGTGGGTACGATATACAGCGGTATATATCTTTAGAAGATTCAGTAGACATTCAGACTTTGTATCACAAAAAAGTTAAACAATAACTGGTTGAGTGTTACTTTTATCGATGTAGGCCTTTGTATGAACACTGCCTAGTTTCAATTTGATTGAATAATGGCCTAATAAAGTGGCGGCACTGGATTAATATAATTGCATCTTTGTGTGATTAATAACGCAAACAATTCCCAAGGTTTTACTAGACATTCATTTTTACCTGATTTAAATGTATCCCTTTGTTATTTGAGCTGAAATTGCTATAGCAAATGAGGAACTTGAGTTTGATGGGGGAAATAATACAAAAATATTTCCTTATTTATGTTTTCCTGGCACAATGTTTTCGAATGTGATGTTCTACTAGCTGGACGATCGAGACAATATAAACGGAATAAAGAGAGACAGAAAAAAATGGAGATTTTGCTCCGAGTAGGATTTCAAGTCGCTGAACAATGCAAAAGCTGAATAACCGGCCCTATTCGTCACCAGAGAATTCAGCTGTTGCAGGAATGTTCGTAGCCGTTTGGCATCGGTGTTGCTCCGGGTCTAATGATCTCAAAAGAGGACGGTAGCCAACCAAGGTAATAAAATTATTATATCACTCTTGAAAATAAACTATGTCTATATGCAACGTAGTGATAGAAATTGTATCCGCATTTACTCAAGATTTTACCAGGCAGATAGTATAATTCTAGTATATAATGAATAAAGTTTACAATTTCGAAGTATAAAACATATTATAATATTATGATCGGAGACTTCTATCGTTATTAGAAAAGGAGGTTTGCATATATGTACTTCAATATTAAAAGTTGTTGCTTACCAAAGTTGGATACAGGAATACTAAAGTCTCATCTGATCCTTCTGAATTCTTGACGCGACACGTGTAACCACCCATGTCAGTCCACTCAATGTTACGGATGATTAGGTCTCCATTCTCCATGACCTAGAAGAGAATAAACTATTAGTGTTGGGATTATTTCTGTGAAATGATCCACAAAGTTAACTCCACATGTCAATAGGCCTTAATACTATGTTATGTGTATCAACATAACCTGGGAAACAAGCTGTAGAACTCCCAAGAAAAGCTATTTAATATCCTTATTCTAAAAGATGCATGCCGGACGATGGCCTAATGCCTAGGGCGCTGGCATTCGGTACCACACTCTGTGGGTTCGAATCCCACTCTTGGCATGGATGTTTGTAGCCGTCCGGAAACGGCTTTCAGCAGTAGGTCCCGGTCTAATTATGCCTCGTGTAGCAAAAATTGACCGTAGCGCTCCAAACCAAACTAAAAGATGAGGCTTTTGCGAATGTTCTAAAAAGTCCCTATTGGATGATTTAAAAGTCCTGCAGTCCCCTTCTATTGAAATAATTTTTTCTTTTTGTCTGCAGATATTTAGGAGAGGACTTACTGATACTATTTAAGTGTCAGAAAACCATTACACGGGTAATGCTATGGCGTTATTTTTAGGAATTCTTTTCTAAACCTTTGTCTTAATTTTAAGCTGAGCATAGTATAACAATGTAGCATACAAGGTTATTAATTAGTATTAAAAGCATAAAATGGAATTTTAAGAGCTTTAGAATACCAGATCAGGGATGGTAGCAATTAGCTAAATTAAACATAATCTTCCAAAATATTTGTTCATACCCTGTAACCATAAAGTCAGTTGGACTGAGATAATTATGTCACTTAAGGAAATCGAATTCAAAACCAAAGGTATCTTTTATCTGGAAAGCTCTTAAAAACTAACATCATTTGAAATTATTGGCTGCATCACAATTATTTTATGCAAGGCATTCACTAAGGTGGACCACTTCTACAATTAATTGCATTTCAATGTCTCTTGATATGGCATGTTCTTCAAAAATAAGAAGTGAATTTATTCAGTACTGTGTTGATAAGGTGGTTTAAAACGCTTCATATTTCACTGAAAGCCAGAAAACTGTAAAAAGAAGTTGGGAATTCACCCCCCCCCCCAGTTTGTAAATCACAATACTTCTCGTAATCAACAGAGAAGGAAAAGTTCATACATCCTTAATAAAAAAAAATTGCTTTAGAATCACAAATGGCAACCCGCTATCCACTGTGTTGGAGGAGCTAAACTTTCTAACTCAACGTAATAAATGTTTAAATCAATTAGATTTAAAATAAAGAATTCTGGTGGCAACATAAAACACATTATTATTCTAAAAAAATCTAAGAAAATAATAACATTAAAAAAATTCTAATGGTGAGCATGGTGTCACAATAAAAGAAAGAAAACCATAACAAGCAACAAAGAACAACATAACAGTAAACAATATCAGCTCATTAGGCTTCTAGCCTTCCTCTATCTGTCCATCTGGAAGATGTAACATTTTCTCAGGTGGCTCTTGTTCATTACTACTTGAGATCTGCACAAAACACACGAAGGTTCTGGCAAAATATGAATTCGAAAAAGGCAGTCATGACCGGTGCACAAACGGAAAAAAGCAACTGCTTGTTTCCTATAGGTTCATCAGGGAATTTATCCAAGTTGCATGAGCGTTCTTTTAGTAAATATTTTGAAAGTTAATATATCCTATGGACTTACGAATGCGTCGTTTAATATTCCGATATTAGTAAGCTATACGTCAGATGTAGTACAAATGCGCTATTTTTTAGTCAAATGGGTCCTCCGTCTCATTTCCGCAGTTATAAGGGATCTACTGGTTGACAGTTCTTTTGCAGTGCGTTGAGAATAACTCGCAATCGTGGACTCTGTGGTTATTGGTGGCGTTGAGTTATCGACCTCAATAGAAGCCGAAAAGATTACTGCATTCGTGATCTTGTGTAATTGGTAAAAGGCTGTATACACGGCCTCTACTTCCTCGTTGAATGCTGTATTTAATCTTTTCCTCGTTGAATGCTGTAGAAATTTACGTACGGGGGAGTAAAAGGGAAAGTTTTCCTGCACCTGCATTTGGTCAGTTTGGTGTATTCTAGATCCATCAAAGTAGATATGTAACCATTGATTTTCTTGAAATTTTCTGTATATTGTCTCCAAGGCAATAGGTCCAGGTGTGTTTGGAATAATTTGGTTAGTATTGGACTTAACATGTTTCTATATTTCAAAATTGTAGAGGACTGGTGGGCTTCAGGAGAAGTTGAGCTTTGGTCGGCAGCTAGACTTTTATTTTTAGTTTATATGCCTTTTGGACGAAATCTTATTTTAAGCATTCGTGGTTAATCCAGATGTGGTTCACAGGGTTCAATAAATGAAGTTCTTAATAATTTTTCAAAGAGTAAAACTGCTTTTACCTCAAGTACTGATCTAACTGATTTGTTTTTGATTAACAAGATTACGATGTCTGCGAGAGTTATCTTCACAGCTCTAGAAATGAGTCTAAAAAAGATCGGTCCCGTAGGGATTCAAGTTTGCTCAGCTCAATATTGACAAGGTTATCAGAGACTCACAGCAATAAGTGTTGAATGGAAAAATGAAGGTTCTGTAGGTAGTACACTGCTGGCCACCCAAATTGCAACACCAAGAAAGACAAGAGATATCACAACAAAATTTCATATTGACCAAGTATCAAATGATTAAATTTATAGACTTCTGTGAAGTGTGGTTCCTGCCAAAGTCAGTAGCCAGAGTAGCCGCCATTGTTGGAGATCACCGCTGCCACACGCCTCGGCATTGATTCAGAGACTTTGGATAAGTTCTTGGGGTACAGAAGACCAAGCAGCTTCCACACGTTGCCAAAGTTGATCTGCTGTGGCAGCTGGGGATGGAATCTGGGTCAATCGTAGAGCAACCATGGACCACATGTTTTCTATCGGCGAAAGATCCGGAGAGCGAGGCGGCCAGGGAAGCAATTCAATCTGGCGATTGACGAAGTACCGTTGGACAATGCGTGCCACGTGTGGTCGCGCATTATCCTGTTGAAATATGGCTGTGGGCAAGCCCTGAAGGTAAGGAAGGACAACTGGCTCCAACACCTCGGAGATGTAGCACTGGCTGTTTAAAGTACCGGCAATGCGTACTAGA
>OU015494.1:38099198-38129198 GCA_907164885.2 Dolomedes plantarius | reverse complement strand
ATAACTGAATAACAAGTAAATCCAGTTTGTGTTTATTTCACAATATTGTTCGAAAATTTGTAATGCTTATGTAATTTTTTTCTATTAAAACCTTAAAACTTCGAATCGGAGCAGAAATAAATGAAACTTTTTTCCTACAAATATCTAGTGCATGCAGATACAACAGCAGGAACCGTAAGTTTTGTAAATTAAGGTACGTTCCAAATTACACAATTTTCTAGCAAAATCTCTAAAAATAATTATGTACTCTGTCATGCAGAATGGAAATACTTTCCTCACTACTTATGAGGAGACATACATTCATATTTCTTTATCTCCTTTAAAATGACATGGAATTTCAATTTGACTATCGTTTCGCTTCCTCACAGATTGTGAATACTGTTCAATTATAGGAAAATAAATTATCGTGATGGTATTTATTACATTTTTTTTCATTCATAGCATATGCATGGTTATTTAGTGGATGAAATATCCTTTAAGAATAGACATCCTGTCTGGAGTTTGCAAATTGCCGTTTTCCGATGAAAGGAAAACGAAGCACAAAGATTTCAGAAAATTGTTGGTTTCCGAGAAATGCAGTAAAAATCAAAGGTTTCTTCAACCAAAGCAAAAAATTATGGAGTTTATGGAATAGACATTTTGAAATTTTCTCACGACGCGAGGCCGAGTCATTTTTTAAAATACTGGTGATGGTTCAACATAAAATGGGTAATATGTGCGTTCGAACTGACATCATTATACTAATATTAGGGTGAGGATATATCAGAGAATTTCAGTAAGGAGAGTAGAGAAATAATTAGTGATAAAACTGCAAATTAAACGAGGACAGTTAAAGTATTATTAGATGACTCGTATATATACTCTTAAAATAGGATTTTGACTTTTTCCATCTTCTGGGCTTTATCCAGCACAGTAATCTTCCTACATACTGAGAAAATTTTTTAATATATAATTTTCCTCCCGTTGTTCTTGGAATTACTTGGAATACAGTTTCTTAAATAACTGTACAGTATACGGATTGCTGAATTATGCATGTAAATAATGTATGAATTATGTATGTATGGTATTACATTTAACTTAAAATTGAAATTAAATTACTTGGAAATCAGATGTTTTTGCTTTTCAATTTTATTTCGATTGTTTCACAACTTTCTGTATAATATATCCTTACAAACTGAGATTTTTTTTTTTGGTATGATGATCATTTAACATTGATTTCAATCATATGTATTCCTTTTTATGACCTTGAAACTGTATTATTTAATGCTTCTTTTCCTTCTCTATCTCACTCTTATCAAAAAGTTTTTCCTGCTTTTCTAAATTTTCCTTTCCATGTCTTTCTTTCTACACTGCTTTTTTAAAAATAGAGCAGCCTTCCAATCGCAATTATTAATACTTAATTTTGTTTCAAAATTGTCTTACCTTTCAATCAATATCATAATGTACAACCTACCGAGTCTTATTTCTTAAACACTTACTCTTGTGATTAAAGTCTGCAGTATGTTCTTTATTTAATATTTAAACATAGGCAGAAAACACAGTGAGAGCTAAAGCTATGCTCTTGAAAGGAGAATTTTTTCACTAATTTAAAAAATGCAGTAATTTTGATAAACTGCCGTTACTACCTTTAACGATGTTCAATATGATTTGAAGCACAATTTAACTGGATGCCTATACTCTCCCCAGTAAATCTACCAAATTGTATCAAATTTAATGTTTTTATTTAGAAACGAATTTGTCCCCATAAAAAATTAAAGATGATAAAAAATTATTCTAATGTAGAGGAAACTCATAAAATAAAAAAAAAATGGTTTTGACTCAAAAGTTTTTATGAAAAATTAAAATTAACAGATCAATATACATAACGAAGCCTTCTTTTTAATGTTTAGCTATCGACTTCTCTTTGTGCCAGTGAAACGGTTAGAAATCGATCTGTAAATATGACTTCCCCTCCACCACCCCCAAAAAAGGATAGGAATTCAGAAGGAAAAAAAAAACTATGTAAGAGCTAATGCGTTTGTGTCGTTTAATAATATCCAGAAATATTTTTCGACGGAGGTATGAAATATTACCTATACTGTCGGTGAAATTTAAAAAACGGATTGCTTTTATAGTATGTATAAAATTTTGTTCGCTGCCTGTTGCTTCTATAGTGTCTAGTGATTCAATCTTGAATATTAAAGCCGTCCGCTTTATTCTTTTATTTATAAAACGTGTCATGATTTTTGAATAGTACATAAATTTATAGTGACTTTTGATTACCATTGACTTTTCAATCTGGAAGAGTTGCAGTATCATTATATAAACATAGTATATATGTAATGCTCTGTACATCACGTAGTCGAGGAGATGATTCTCACTGCAAGAACGGCACATCACGGGGATTCAAGAACTTTGGTAGTCGTGGACCGCTGAGGAACTCTCGAGGAGAGGCATTGGAAGGACGCACACAACAGAGATGGGACTCATATTATTTTATTCCAAGTTATTCTGCAGACAAATATTATTCAGCAAAACACAGGTATCTTTACAACTGGACACACACAATAGCAACGCCACCAGTCCCTGCCGGGGAGCTTTCAGAAGACAGATTCTACATCGTTATATCGGACAGTAGCGGAGCAGCGCGAAAACAGAACAAGGTTTTCGCGCGAAAACAGAAAAAGGTTAATAAGAGAGGCGAGGACGACACCAGGACAAGACATAGACAGACAGTAAAAAGCACGCCGTAAACTTTTGCAGAAGGTTATAAAGTGTAGGAGTGCTGACCACGGGGAAATATTTTAATTGGCTAGAATTGGGCATCTGACTTGATTGCATAAGGGTCGCATGATATCCCGAAAAGCGCACCGTGGCAAAAACAACACGTGTTGCTGATTCATATTTACAAATATCTTTAACGAGCGTGCACTAAGGGGTAATATAGATGGTTAGTTCGTTAATTCCTAGGTTGCAATTAGAAGAGAGGGATTGTTCTTTATTGAGAGGACACAAGGATAGTTTTAAATACTCATTAGCTATATAATGGTGGGCCGTTATTATCACATATATACAGTATAATACAGTATATATATAGTATATATATAGTATATATAGAGTGATCTGAAAAATACTACATTACGAACATAACTGTAGGCATTTTTTAGAATTATCTTTTATTCAAATTTATTCCTGATCCCCATTTTCTATAGAGTTGCTTGATATGCTGGAACTTACCTTCTGTGAATATCGACTTAAAAGTATTCATAAACGAACAACAGATGGTGCCACAAAGGCTTTTTGCTTGCGTTAAGGTAAAAATTACATAACTGAAACAAAAATGAATAGAACTTAGGGACAGACATATTTAGCAGAAAAAAAGGGTGCTTAGTCCCCATTTGTTTTTCTAATCGTTATTGCGATAATAAATGTCCATTACCGAGTAATTCTGTGTGAATGTGATAGCAATTCCGAAAATAGTAGTTTTCCCCCTTCATAGAATATTATTGAACTGTTAACGTTCAGAAGAATGTCTGTAGCTATGATAAAAGTTATGCTAGTTCCAGGACTTTTTTCATAAAAAGAATATCGTCAGCGATAACAAAGATATATGATTTTTGCAATCGAAAAAATATGTTATTGATATCCTAATACAAAGACATATCAATATTTTCTAATGGTAAAAGTTATCATATAGTCCTAGAGTCTAGCATGATATACATAGTGTCTTAAATCTCTTCATCAGTGAAAAGATATCCATTCGGTCGCAAGAGATCACGAGTAATAGTGGAATAAAATAGAACCTCCTTTTTTCATCATCGATTTTTGAGCTACTTTCATGATGTTTGTGCCACAGGTGTTTTCTTGAAAATTTTGATACAAATCTTTACTTTTTTAGAGCGTAAAATATTTATCAAAAGGAAAACAAAAGATGATTGACTTAACCATACAGAGCTGAAAATTTCTTAAAAAATTTCTGCTGAGTACATTTCAAGAGAAACATTTGCGTCCGAAATTTCGAATAAACGAAAATTTCGAATAAACAGTCTTCCCTCTTGTATCATGTCAGTGGAGATGATCAGCGATAAATATTCTAAAGTTTGAAAATAAATGAAGCAATGAATGGGATACAAAATTCCAGTCTTCGTTTTATGAACTGAGGTAGTGATCGATTCGCTGGAAACAATCGTCATACGGGTATGCCACAGCTAGAAAAGAAAGCTTTTGAAATGGATTTACTCCTTTTAAAGCTAAACGAAAACAAACAAACACACACACACACACACACACACATACATATATATATATATATATACATACAGAGTGTTCGTAAACTGTGTCGACAAAATAAGAGGGGTGATAGTACTCATCAAGACGAGCAATATTTATAATGCAACTTAAAGCGGCATTCCACTCAGTGTGTCAGGAAAGTGTAAAGTTCAAAGCCAAAAGCTGAATTTCCGTAAAATGTAATTTGACCAAATCATAAGTTGCGCAATCCCAATCAGATCAGAAAGACTCAAAGGAAAGAAGCAGCATCGATAGTTGCAGATATTGACTCCTCGCGGTTCAATAGGAAGCCAGACGAAGCAAAAGTCATTGCTTATAAACGCACATCTTCAATTCTTGGCGGATTACACATACGAGGCATTGGCAGATATGCGTTTAATGTATGGGAACGGACGCGAAGCAAAAAGATTGTACCAGGAGAGATCTCAGAGGCGCCGTATTCTCCGCCATTCTACCTTCGCCAGTGTTGATAGAAGACTGATTGAAACTGGGTCGTTCGCAGTCCTAAAGGACGATACAGGATATAAGCGAAATGTGAGGACGCCGCAAACGGAAGAGCGTGAGGCAGCTCCCTCCACAAGCACGAGAGCGGCGGCAACCAAAATTGGCGTTTCTCACGATTCGGTGTGGAATGTTCTACACGAGGCACGCATGCACCCCTTCCACATGCAGAGAGTCTAGTGATTAAACCCTAAGGACTATTCCAGTCGGCTACAATTTGTGAGGTTGATGCTTCAGGTGACAAATAACAACACGCAGTTTTCTGTCTTACTGTTATTCGGTGATGAGGCCTCGTTTACCCGAGAAGGCATTTTCAACAGTCACAACGAACACTTGTGAGCTGAAGCCAATCCCCATGCTTCTACCCCTCGTAAACATCAGCAGATATTTTCAGTGAACATCTGGGTAGGTATCTTTGGTGATTGGTTGGTGGGACTGTATCTCTTGCTAGAACGTCTGACCGGCGCAGCGTGCTGTGTCTTAATGGAGAAAGTTCTTCCTGGTTTCTTGCAAGTTCTTCCGCTCACCCCACAGAGGGACGTGTGGTTTATGCATGATGGAGCCCCAGCATACTTTAGCACCATGGCCCGCCACTTCCTGAATACCATATATCCTGGACTGTGGATTAGACGCTGAGGACCCGTGGCTTGGCCTCTACGCTCACCGGACCAAAATCCATTAAACTTCTTCTTTTGGGGACACATAAAATCCTTGGCATACAAGACACTTGTGTATTCCGTGGAAGATTTCGTCGTGAGAATCGGTGTTGCAACGAACAAGATTAATACGGCATCAGGAGTGAACGAGAGGGTGCGCCAGTCTTTTATTCTTCAGTGTCAACTGTGAACGACAACCTTAGACGCAATTTTGAGCATCTACTTTGAGTCTTTCTCTGATCTGAATGGGATTGTGCAACTTATGATTTGGTTAATCCTTATTTTTTTCCAGTCATGAAAGTTCAACTTGGACACTTTACGCTTTTCTGACACATGGAGTGTAATGCGGCCCTAGGTTGCAATGTAAATATTGTTCGTCTTGATGAGTACTATAACCCCTCTTATTTTGTCGACACAGTTTACGAACACCCTGTTTATATAAGTATATAACTATATCATTTACAAAGGCATATGAAACTTAAATTATGATGCGTGAAATTATAAACAGGTGTTTCAATTATAGAGCTTGCTATGAGAGGAAATGGAAAGAAAGGTGGTTTAAATCTTATGATATTGTATACTGTACAAATAACTGTGCAAGGTTGCTCCTCTAATGCGTGAAAAATCTTAATTATAAATTCTGTACTTGGAATTTGGCACAAATTCGTTTTAAATAAGCATTTGTTTCAACTTTATTGTGATCCTGATGCAAAATGACAAACTAAGATGAAACGAGGATTTCTTGAATTAGCAGTTAATGAAAGAACCTCTTTCAAAGTAATGGCAAAATACCACAGTTCATTCAACGAAATATTGATTATTCACCTAGATTAAATTATTTTTCTCGCAAAAATGTATTGCAAAAAAAAAGATTTTAAAAATGACCCAGAAATTCCGTTTAACATTAACAAAAAATAAATAAATAAAATAATAAAAATAAAATCCCCACACAAATAAATTATTCACTATTTTTACCCCCATGCCCCCAATAATAATAGTAAATGATTTATTCCTACTATCTCTGTCAAAAATGTCGTCTAATTTTTTTATACCTTTTTCGATTTCTCATAAATTTAAAATATGAGGGCAGAATTTTATAAGAAAACTTCTAGACCACACTCGATAGAAAATGTATTCGTTAGATCAGCGCTTCACAAACTATAGTACACGTAGCTGGCACTTCCCACCTGCTCCATGCAAAACCAATTGATTCGCCAATTTGAATTTTCCCGCTTCAAGAGCATGTCACGTCATGTTAAAGGAGAATTGTTGAAATAGGTATTCATATGACTTGAACACACTCTACTTTATAATCTCTACGGCTAACTGGGGTACAGTGAGTAAGAAAATTTTACAAGGTTAAAAAAGGTTGAGAAACGTTAAAATAACGAAAGAAGTTATTCCAGCTTACCTGAGCAATCTTTTTTCCTTCTTTTAACCAGTGGATTGTTGGTGGAGGACTACCACCAGCTTCACATTCGAGGTATTTAGCGTCACCTGCAACCATCTCCATTACTTTAGGAGGTCCATTTCTAATACCGAGGGAAGGCTTTAGAGTACGTTTAGAACCTGCATCGAGAAATAAAATAGAGTTTTGGAGCGGCGACACCTTAGTTCTTAGTACTTACAGATGGTACATTTCATTGAATAAATATCCCTGGTAATTAAAAAAACAAGTCACTCTGCAGAAATAGCAGACAATAAAAAGGCCACGCTACAATACCGATTATTATAGTGCGTAAAATAACTGCCAATGATGGGTGTACTTAGCATCTGTGCATATTCACTGGGAGACCAATTTATCATGACCACATGACTTAAAAAAACGGATATAAAGGGATAAAAATGGATATAGCTAAAAATGGATTGTTGGATGATTACAAAGACAGTTGAAGTATATTAGATGAGAAGAAATGGGTAAAAACACGATTGAACGTACTTTAAAATTGTGAGCGAATTGGAGTGGAACGGGCTAGAAGCACTAGACCGAACATCAGTAAAAGTACTTCGAGAGTTGTGTGAAGTGTTCGAGAGCAGTTGTTGTTCATATTTACTAAGAGTAGACTACTAAGCAAAAAAGCGGGTAACAACGTAAGGAATCACCAACTACTGGATGCCCGAACTGAAAAGAGAGTTTCCAGACCTGTCCAGTCCAACAATGGTGCAACAATATTTAGGAAAAAACAACGAATTACAGCTAATCTTAATTGGATTGGTTGATTTAAAGCATCACGGTCACTTGTTGTTACACAAGGGCTAATTAGACCGGGACTCACTGCTTTAATCCGATTCCAAAACGGCTATAAACATCAATGCCAGTAATGAGACTCGAACCCACAGACTATTATACCGATTGCCAACGCCCTAGCCATTCAGCCATCGCCCGGCGAATCTTAATCAGGAAATAACTTCAATAGCCTCTCACCGTTCTGTTCACCACACATTAAATCCTATCGTGTATGAAAGCCGAAGGACTAATGGAAAGTCTTTGAAATCTGCAGTTAACAGAATTAATCCAGTTTGCACATAATCCGTCTCCAGTTTGCACATAATCACAAGGACCGAAGAGTAAATGAATAGAAAAGGGTAATGAGGTTCGATGTATCGAATTTTCAACCACACGTTTACGATGGCAGGGTCTGAATATGGAGCAAGTATGAACCCTAAATGCATTGCCGCAACACTTCAAGCTGGTGGAGGCAATATTGCTTTAGAGGATAATATTCTGGCATTGTTTGGGTCCTTCAGTTCATCTGGAAGAACGTCTGTATGCCAAAAACCACTTGTCAATGTAGACATTCGCGCATAATCCTCGGGAACCATTGGTTGCTTTTTATGAGGGCACCGTATGAGTGAACCAACAAGACCCCCTGGTGCCACCCTAATTTTGAACGAGCACCCCCCTCTCCCAGGATGACACCAGGGGGCATCATACTTTTTCACACCTTCTATGATCTCATTCCGGTCCATGGATTTAACGTGCCCATATCCGACCTAGACACGAAAAACCAGTAATGTCATAAATATTCTTTAATACACATTAAGTTCAATATATAATATAACTATCAAATAAATTGAATAAAATTTATAAAATCATTAAGTACTAGCAGGAGTACCCGGTGATGCCCAGGATTTTAAGAACGTGTGTTTAAGAAAATCAATTTAAAAATTAAACACAGCATAAATAACATAGTATAAAAAAACATGAGAAATGTTATACACATCCTTAAAATGAAAACACAACATAAAATATACAAATTTATTATAAACTCCTCAGAATTCAGCTAGATTCAGCCTTTCATCGTTGTACCACTAAAGGCTGAAAAGGAAAAATGTCAAAGTGTCTTTTGGTCTTGTGAACTCTGCATGAAAAATTAAACACAGTATAAATAACATAGTATAAAAAAAAGCATGTGAAATGTTATAGACATCAATAATATGAAAATTAAAATATTCAAAATTTCTTATATATATGTATCTAAATTTAAAAAATGTTCTAACGTTGTCAAAATGTAACAGTTAAGAAAAAGATACCACCAAGAAAAAATAAATCATGCTACTTAAGAAAGTCTTACCACCAATTTGTATAAAATTATTTGCAACTATATTTGACGTACAAAATAATGCATATGTAACACATTTCAAACATATTTTAACATAAAAAAATTCCTGATGAACCAGTGTGGTTGATGCTGCATGAAGTTTTGTGAATTTCTACCACATATTATATTATGCAGATTTCTCTCCGAGATCAGATTTAGCATATTCACACTCAGTGCAGAGCTTCGATATCACCTCATAATCTAAGACATAACCTGTCAATATATCAATGACACAACCAACACCATTTGTGATTATGTCCTCGGGTAAGTCAGGTACCGTCGAAAGAAATTCCAATGTTTGCAATAGCATTATCACGAGAAAAACCATACTCCTTTCGAACCTCATGTCTGATTTTACACATGCTCGTGAAACTATTATTGATTCATCCAACATTTTCTGTAGCGATTGAAAACTCTGCTTGTCATCAAATGCATGTTTGTATACATAAAAAGCTTTAGAGCTGAATACCCTCACCCAAATCTCAAAAAAAAAAAAAAAAAAAAAAAAAAAAAACGAACAACTTGCATACTAATATCAAATGATTGCCGTAAGGTGCCATCACTCTGAATTAATCTTTTGGAAGTATATGTCTCACTTTCAGCTTCTGTACAGCGATTGCCATCAACTTTAGTTTTGTGTGAAAATCCAAAGCTCTCCTTTAAAACAACACCTAATGAATTTGTTTTGCACTTGTTGCACATCAGATTCGTAAACAAAGTGGATAACATATTCACATCTATAATGACATAATTTGGGCTTTCAACATCTTCTATTTTCTGGGGTAAGTTGCAAAATTCACGTTCTTGCTTGAAATTTCTGAGATTCTGCTCTTTCATGGTGTTTTCAACATCAGATACTTTTTCTGAAATGCTATAACTTTTAGCATCTGATCGCCATCGCTTCATGGCTTTGACTTTCATTGCAATATTTTTCCGTTTTAAATTTCTTTATGCTCACATGTAAACAATCCAAGTCTGTTACGGTTAACCGTCAGGTCAATTCTGTCTCTCTGATGAGCGAAAAAAATAAAATAATTCAATATTAATTTGATTTTTCCTGCTAGGGGGAAAATGCCACGCTCACTTTTAAGGGTCACTTGAAATAATTAAACACACACAAATGTATAAATTACACAAAGGCTTTTTAAATTTCTTTTATCTGTCTGCATCTCTAGTAAGGATATATTTTCGGGGAATTTACAGAACATCGACTGAAAGGGAAATTGAAATTGAAAATTTACTTTTCGAAATAAAGATATGTTATGATAAAGATCAATATATATTCTGATGAAGATATGTTTGCCTTTTGAAAAAATGTATTTACTGAGCATCGTTTTAATAAGAAATTTCTGAAATGAATATGACAACAAAGAAGGTTTGTTTACAACCTAACTACCGCTCATGAAACTATAAGATCTTTAGCTTCATGGCCCGCTGACCAGTAACTAAAATGTCTTAAAATATAAATTTTCGAGTATAAAATCTGACTTGAAACATTATTATTTTTTTAATATCTGGTTTTAATATATGAGTTGGAACTTTTTGATTTTATTTATTTTCTATCTTTATCGCTATAAAATTAACAGTAATTAATTTCGATCACAAAACTTCTTTGTTGTCTCGGCTGTTTTTAACGATGCTTGTACGTAAAATTTCCCGATTGTCGTTTTTAAACTGTGGATTTCTATACAATTACAGACAGACGGACAAATTTTCATTTTTTATATATTAGACAACAGTAAGAATAAACCATAATTTATATATATATATATATATATATATATATATATATATATATATATAACAATAAACTTATTTTTATAAAAATATTAATTTCCAAATTATATAATAGTATTCTATAAGTATGTGTTTTTTACTTCTAATTTACTCTTCACTATCTCTCAGAGTCTTCAGTGAGGCTCTCAGTTTTTACACTCCTTTAGGATATTATGCCTCTGCATTTGATGGAGAGGTAGAGGCTATACGCACAGCATTGACCCAATCGACATGCCACTCAATCACGCTCCAAAAATGTGTGATACTCTGTGATTCTTGCGCTTTCATTAAATCGATTGGCTGTATGGAATGGTACAAAAAAGGTGAAAATTTCGGGTGTCAGTGCCTTATTCAGATACTGTCATCACAAAACATCGAATTCGATTTATAGTGGATTCCAGCACACTTCGAAATACCAGGGAATGAACTCGCGGACAGATTGGCAAAGAGAAGTGCTGCAGTTATGCAGAGCCTTTGTAGGCCGATCGCATATAAATCTCTAAGGGTAGTTATCTGGAAGAAATTGAAAGGACCTGTTTTATCAAGAATATATAGAAATAATAATTTATGGATTGCTAATGGTGCATTCATGCCGGATTTTCCAAGGAAGGATTTGGTAGCCATGATCCGGCTTTTAAAACATCTGGGCTGCTTGAAAATTCTCTAGAATCCTTTCTGAACTGTTCGTGATCAACCATAAGTTATGGACATTTCCCACCTCCAGACCTATAAGGCACTGTCGGCTCGGGATCTCTGTAGCCGATATTGGTAGGCAAGAGCGTTGAGCAACTAATACGTCCTGTTTTCTTTTTCGTTTTACTTTTTATCTTGTTTTTTGTTTATTGCTTACCATTGGAAATTAAAAAAAACTTTTAATTAATTAATTTTAGTTTGCGGATTATCAAAGTATTGTTTATGGAGTACTTTCAAGCATGCACCCTACATCATCTTTTATTCTTACGTGGAACTTCGCCTTTTGTTCCAAGTTCTTGGCGGGATGCATCACAATAGCTTAGTTCTGCTGTTTGGGGGTCATTTTCTTCTCTCCGTTTTTTGTAGCATTGTTATGTGCCAAGTTATGTCATCTACAGGATCACAACTTTCAGACACGCTTTTTTTAACTAACTAACTAACACCCCCATATATCACTCACTCCTTTCAACAACGTCATATTTCAAAAAACGGGATTTTTCAGGAGAGTGATTTTAAAGTTTAAAAGTACATTAGAATGTATTGAAAATAAATATTAATTCTGCTCTCTAGCGGCTAAATATTGAACGGTGAGATATAACGATCTTTCAGGGAAATACTACTCTTTCAGGGCATGCTGAAAACAGGTATAACTAAAAATCGCCAATTTTTGAGATATGACGTTGTTGAAAGGAGTGAGCTATATATATATATATATATATATATATATATGTATATGTATGTATTGATAAGGCTATTATATACATCTATTGGCCGTTATGAGTCACATAGGGGCCCATTAGGTCAGAAACATAGATCAGTAATACAAGGTGCGCCCATAAAGTAACCGGACAATTTTGTGTATATAAGAAAAACATTACTTACCTTCAAGTAAATTTATCTCCTTCAAAATAATCGCCAAAGGAGTCTATACAATTTTTTCAACGTTTCTTTAGTCATTGAAACACTGTTTATAGGCTTTGGAACTAACCGTTCACAGAATACGCGTGACGTTTGATTTAATATCCGAGACGTTTTCAAATCTCTATTCTTTCATGGATTTTGCATTTTTTAATTACAAAGCACTTATTCACCACGAATTTGTTCCTGAAAATCAAATAATTAATCATAATTTTTACATGGAGGTGCTTTTTCTATTAAGAAACGGGATAAGGCGAGTTAGGAAGGAACTGTTTGATTCTGGGCAATGGTTTCTTTTACACGATAATGCTAGGCCCCATACAGCAATTTATGTGCAACAATAACTCGCTAAGCATTCCATTACAGTGATAAATCTTCAACCATATTATCCCGACTTATCGCTAGCTGATTTTTTCCTTTTTCCGAAGCTTAAGATGGTCATGAAAGGACAAAGATTTGAAAACGTCTCGGATGTTACGCGTATTTTGCGAACGGTTAGTTTTAAGGCCTTCAAACTGTGTTTCGATGATTTGAAGAAACGTTGGAAAAATTGTATAGACTCCTTTGGCGATTATTTTGAAGGAGATAAATTTATTTGAATGTGAGTAATATTTTTCTTATTTATAAAAAAATGTCTGGTTACTTTATGGGCGCACCTTGTACAATCAGAATACAACATCGATGACAAACAAGGCAAACACTATAAGCAGGTACAACAAACAGCAAAGAAGTCTAGAGTAATATCCACTTCATAGTATCCCTGGCCGTCTAGTTTCTGTCACAGATATTTTCCCTGATTAAGGCTTCACAGGACACATACTTGACAATGTCTCTTTGACACAGTATTCGGACTGGTGAGATTGACAATTCGATGCAGATTCTTTCTAAAACAATCGTGCTCAATCTAGAGCTTGGTAGTTAGGGTATTTCTATCAGTGTAGACAACCCATTTTTTCTCCTGATTTCCCCTGTCCCTTTTAGGTCCCTTTCGGGACCTCTTTGAATTGCGTTTTGGTTCATCATGTAGGGCGTTTTGTCTTTAGCAGTTCTCTTCCTCTCTTAGTCAGATAGTCTGCTATTTCATTACCTTGTACTCCAAAACGCGAAGGTATCCATTGTTATGCAGCTCCTCGTCCCTTTTTTAAAAATAAAGTCTGCTAAAGAATCTTTTTCTTTGTGTATGAAATTAAAGTTTAGAGGAAAAATATTTTAGACTAAGATTTTTTTTAAAAAAATTTTCGTTGATCTTTCTCTATTTTTATTTTTTCAAGCTTTATTTTTAAAATGTAATAAACAGCCTCTGTAGTATCTCCTACTTTTGAAATACTCAACTGTGTATATCAAGAAGTTTTAGGAATATCATAGTAAAATATTAATAATTGCATAATAATACCTTAATAGTAAGTAAGAGTTAATTTTCTACACTTTTTTTAGTACTTGCTGAATTTTTACTCCATTTTATAAGTGAAGAAATTTTCCTGACAATTTTTTATTTGATATGATTAAGTGTAGATATCTGAATTGTGAACAATAGTACATACAGAGGGTGATGTAATCCACACTATATTTTAGTACTTGCTGCATTTTTACTACTATTTTTAAGTGAAAAAAATTTTCCCCCAGCAATTTCTTATTCGATGTCATGATAAAGTGTAGATATTTTAATTTTGAAAAATAGTACATACAGAGAGGGATGTCATTTTTAAAATCATTGGTGTTGGGTTTCTCAGTCTTATCTTTGACTCTGTTCTGAAGTAATGGGAATTCACAATTTTGAATCACGATGTTTTAGAATCAGCGTTATAGAGAATTTTGTAATGATTATAAATTTTTTGGTTGAGATCCCACTAACCCTTAACAAAGTATATTTATGATGACAGGTAATTGTAACATTCCTTACATATGTTTATTTTAGTTGAGTTGATTCGCAAAAGAAAATATGAATCTAAAGTGACCATGCTGGTTGCACAGCGGCTAGTTTAAATAATATATTGCAACTTTTTCAATACGATCCTTACAATATGTGCCGTTTAATTGATATCATTTTTAGCTTTAACTTAGCTTACGATCAAATGATTCAACATAATTTTTTAGCATGTAAGTCCTCACGTATTCATACATGATGTACAATGTCCAATACACCAGAAAGGGTCCGGCATAGCAACTAAGGTCTTCCGGGATTGATTCCCCGCAGGTGAATAGGCTGCCACCACAATTTAGATATTTGATGAAAAAAGAAGGTACGTGAAAAACTCAAGAATGAGTGAGTTGCATTTTACAAATGAGCTTGTAAACGTAATTCCTGAAGATAGGGTAGCAGTATATGCGTCAGTGAATTCTGTATTCTTCTTAGGAACAGCAATATTTAAAGAAAGCACAAATGTTTCCTGACAACCCCACAAACAACAGCAGAAAACATATGCCTGACAGCGAATGAATGATGCTTACGAGATATTTTCTTGGCTGGACGTTTTTCCCCTAGCATTGGCAATTATTTTCTGGAGTGAAGAGAAAGGACTTTCTGGCTGAGAAATCACCTTCCTCGAAACCCTTTTCTTCCCCATGGTGCGTTTCTTATTGTATTTGCTGTAAGTTCTAAATGCTGATACGAACACAGATTATGTTGTGAAGAAGCTGGAATTGATATCCAAACGACTTCACATCTGGTATCGAAATTTTCAGCTTATCCAATGTTTTTCCTTACTTTTGACAAGTTGAAGAAGCTAAGCCAGAAAACATTCTGTTCTTAAGTTAAAATCCCGAGCTCACAAAAGACTAGACCATATGGAAAAAAGGAGGTCGAACCGTCAAAAGGAAATTTATTTAATTACGTCTGCTTAAGCTGAGGACAGACTATGTGCAGCATACGTATGTGAATTGCCTCGTACAATCGTTAATTATCCTCTCCAATTGTTTATTATTTCCTCCACAGTTCCTCATCTCTCTCCGATGGCTAACTTGATTTGAGTTAAACACATCGCACCCCGGCAAGAAATGTGAAAAGTCAAAAAATGGCAATTTTGAGGTTATGTCATTGAAAAATATGTATGAAGTGCTCCATCGTGCACGAAAAGCGACACATCTCTATCTCGCAAATTGTCCACCTGAGGGCAGTTGTATTAGTTTTATTGTAATGCTAGTTCAAGTTGTATAGTATTCTTTAAGTTGATTTTTCTCAAATACTGCATTTTTGAGTTGTGTCACTTTCCTTGCCGGCGTGCGACATGTGTTAGTACATTTAGTAAACATTACATTTGAAAGACCTTTTTCAAAAGTTATTGACTATAAGCTATAAGCTGCCTAAAAATTATAGCTTTGTTCAACTACGCAACTTTCAATCACAGTTTTTGAAATATAAATTTTCATTTATTTTCACTTTTGTAACCTTTGTAGCATCTTAATTAACTCAGTTTCAATTTATCTTTTTATTTTTACCTGAGCATTTACGTTTGTTAGATTATTATAATCCCGATAGAGTTCTTTTAACGAGTCTGACATAGATATTGACTATTTACTGAGACAGTTATTTTTTGAAAATGATTTAAGAAACATCGGGATAAAATTAAATTAAAATAGATTTATTAAAAAAAGGTAAACTCTCGTATGTAACAATCTTCATATAAACTTAATATCAACTTAGTTTAAATTACAAGGTGCGGCCATTAATTTCTAGGCCTCATCTAATAACTCCAGAAAATATTACATGAAATACATACCCATTTAATATGTTTTGGAGTAACTCTCGCCTGTCGTAATGCACTTCTGTGCTCGGCTGTATAAGTTTCGGAAACAACTTTTAAAGTCCTGTTTCGGAATGTCTTTAATGTGGACGTCACCGTTTTCTTGATGGCTTCGACATCGTCAAATCTTGTTTCCTTCAGCAAATCTTTCAGTTTTGGAAACAAGAAAAAGTCTGCCGGTGCTAAGTTCGGAGAGTATGGAGAATACTGCATCTACACGACCTCAAGCTGGGCCACTTTGCTGAAGGGGACAAGATTTGAGGATGTCGAAGCCATCAAGAAAACGGTGACGTCCACATTAAAGAGAATTCCGAAAGAGGACTTTAAAAGTTGTTTCCGAAACTTATACAGCCTAGCACAGAAGTGCATTACGGCAGGCGGGAGTTACTTCGAAACATATTAAATGGGTATGTATTTCATGTAATATTTTCTGGAGTTATTAGATCAGTCCTGGAAATTATTGGCCGCACCTTGTATATTCGCATATAAAAGGCGCAATAACTAAATATACCACCCAAAGTGTCCTTACCTGAAACTCAGTGATAAAAACCTTTCTTATTCAGATACACTCTGGGGTTTCAAAAAAAGGTTTTAGTACAACTCAAGCTCATTAGAGTATTCTGAAATATCGCATGGCTCTTTTCAAAATTTAAGTTTGAATGGAAACACAATTGCAATATTTGTGGGATCTTTGAAATTCTACTTTGTAGGGAGTGGTACCCGCAATTATCTTCCCTGATAAATAGTATATTTTAGGGAGGTATTCAGTTTTATTATTGCTAACTATTTCATAAACATGAGGTAACTCGGAGGAAAAGTCTTGTACCATTTGAAATGTAAAAGTCGAACTTATATTGGAGCTACCATAACTTTTTAAATACGTTCATTCCATAAGGGTTATGAATGGCTATATTTTTCATGAAACGTGTTATTACAAATCTACATATATACTTAAACATTTATAACGCCTGGAATGTATTTCACGAAGAAAAGGAAGAAGTGTCAAAAGTAATGAATTAGTTTCATTTGTCTACTTTCTTATGAATTCGACTTTTAATCTTATGAAATAAAAACAGAAAATTATTTTTACCGTCTCTGGCAAGGGAAATAACTTTATCTTCAATCTGAAAATAAGAAAAAGGAAGTCAGTTCAAACATTCAATTATTAATATCAATTAATTAAAATATTGATATTTTTTTTACTGCGATGTACACAAAACACAAATGAAGTAATGTATCCAAGCAATAGAACAATAAAAAAATTAAATAACATTTTTCATTCCTTTCAGACTGCTTTTTTTGTTCAGACTTATTTCATATGAAAAGTCATACGATGTGCCTACCTACCTGCCTCGTTTAATTTAAAACCCATATTAAATACCAGTGAGAAAGTTTATTAGTTCAATTTATATTACAACCCTCTTTTTTTACAATAAAATTAATATGTTGGAAAATTTTGGTCCATAAATTTTCAGCACTGTCATCCCTGAAAATTAGACTTATGAAAATATTAAATAACATATCAAAAGACTTGAAATATAATGCAAGATGTGTGACGAAAAGTAGCTCTGCGGTCTTCTTTTACTATTAATTCAATTAATGTTAAATCCAAATAATATAGCCAGCAAATAAAAAAAACTTAAATTAAAATTTTATTTAATAATTTACATGAGTTTTGTTATTTATTCATGTTTATATCTATATTACATGCATGCATATGTTTGTATGAGGTCACTTGTAGCTGTTTTACCTGCTAAAATCAATAATTAATCATGTAAACAAAATATTCACAGCTAATTGGATCAAAGGACCACTCAAAACTATTACAATATGAATTCTGGAATCCCAAAGAAGAAGGTTACTCGGGTTGTGTGCTTGACACCAAAGCCTGGTGGTAATTTATGTGACTTATTTATCTCCACCCCTAAATGAAGAGAAGGACCAAATATCCAAGATCCGGTTCTGCCGGAACTTCAAAGAAAATCCTTCTCCCGAGGTCTCGATTTTTTAACATTTTCTAATGATAGATTCCAGCAGCTTTTAAAGTTTCTTCTTATAGTATTTTTGGCTCTCATTATTTAAATATGGGGAAAACTGAAAGCTGAAGAGTTATGCAAGGGGGGTGAAAATAATTTAACGAATAAGAACATGTCACGAACAGGTGAACACTAGACTATTGGATTTTGGGTTTAGAATTTAATTCCATAAAATTAACAATAAAATATTTAAGGTTATGGAGACAAACTGTTCATAAATAAAGAATTTACACGAGACAGAAAAAGGGAAGACTGTTCACTATCTAAGAGTTGAGTTTGTGATTAAACTCGGAAAATAATAAAGCAAGATAACCTCTTAAAATAGCCGATTTTAAACTCGGAACGCATGCATTCTTTAAAGCAATTCGGATAAACTTTAACTAAAGGAACTGCATTTCTCGGAATATTTTGCAACTGGAATGGACTTCTAAACTTCTATGATCGTTTTTGCGGCTTGCTGGAAATATTATTCGCATAATACTAAACTAGAATTTATTTGATGTTTTCGTCCTCTAACTTTCCTTGGATTTCATATCCGTAAATTAGAGCAAATAAAACATTGGACTATTTTCTATTTTTCAATATTTTTCATTTCAATAATAATTTGAGATGATTACTTTTACTACTTGATTGTTTATTATAAATAAGAGAAGGAAAGAGAAATAATTAAAAAGATTTTGTTGACATTATTGCTCCAATTTTATGCTACATTATCAACAAGTGAAAAAAATATATTCATTATGAAATGTCAATAAGTAAATATATATCTGAGAATTTGAGTTGAAATTAATCATAGGTCTAGACAATCTTTATGTAATGGTGCACTTAAACTCGATTGCTAGCTATTTATTGACAAGTGATTGCTAGCGAGAAATAGCTAGCAATAAATGTGACATATTTATTGAAACCGTAATATTATGCTGACATTAATTCGCTGAGGTTACATTCCGCATTACAGAATGCATATGGACAGTAGTCTTGACACATACTTTAAAATTTAAGATCTTACAGCTTGCAGGTCAGTATGAAAACGATTAAAAAAATATTAAACTATTCCAGTTTAAAATGGAGATGAAAAATTATGAAAGAAATATTTTCAATTATTTTGGTACAAATATAAATTACTCTCATTCTGTAAGCATATATTTGAACATAAATAAGAAAAGTGTCCTACATGTGTGGGACATATATTTTTCTCCAAAAAAAAAAGTTTAAAGAAATTTTACATTTTAAAATTCTGTGTTTAATTTTCAATAAACTTTCAACAAGTTTATTGGGGCAATTTCGATCTTAACATCATCTATAAGGGAGAACTAGAAAGAATTTAAAATATCTCACAAATCTCTCTCTCCCGTAACATATATAATGCCTTCAATATTTTAGTTGTTGGATTTAGAAACTGTCAGAAATAATTCTGCATAATTTCACGTCGTAATAAAAAGCCCTGAAGAATAACCCGTTGTAGTTTCAATAGATTTTGAAGGCCGAGTTTGACTCAAGCGAAGTTCCACACTGAGTGCTAGAATTTTTTACATCTTTACACGACAAAAGAGAAAGGCAGAATGTACTTTAGAATGAGCGATACACTGACGCATCCTGACCCAAAAAACTTCTAGAATATTCATAGAAGTTCATTATACTAATAACAAAGATAGGAGATGTAAATTACATGGGCTTTTAAGGAACAGAAGCAAATGGTTTTTACGTGACAATGACTTTAAAAAATGTAAATTGAAGCGAATAATTTAGAGGACGTAGTAAATATAACCCCCATATATATATATATATATATATATATATATATATATATATATATATATATATATATATATATATATATATATATATATACATGTATATATATATATATACATGTATATATATATATATATATATATATATATATATATATACATGTATATATATATATATATATATATATATATATATATATATATATATATATATATACATGTATATATATATATATATATATATATATATATATATATATATATATATATACATATATATATATATATACATATATATATACATATATATATATATATATGTATGTATGTATATATATATGTATGTATGTATGTGTATATATATATATATATATATATATATATATATATATATATATATATATATATATATATATATATATATATATATATATATATATATATATATATATATATATATATATATATAGTCGATTCCGGTTAATTGGACCACCGGTTAATCGAACCAGCCGGTTATTAGGACCAAAATGATCGTGTCCCGATGTGGTCTGATTAACTGGGATCGACTGTATATATATATATATATATATATATATATATATAAATAAATGTGTGTTTGTGTAAGTAATATTAATGCTACATCAGTTTTAATTCTATTCCAGTGATTCTCTACATTTAATATTGTTTTCCCCGTTTTATAACTACTCCCGTGTTTTTTTTTGTATTGCGCCTGACTGACGTGGGCATATATTGCACCAAAGAGTCACGAGGACAAACGAAACAATTTTTCCTTTGTGTGCTGGTGTGAGTTTCAAACTGTGCACTTCGAGATTAGATATGCATTGATCTAGACGCTATTCGTTCTCTCTGTAAATATTAAATAGTTTCAAGTCTATATTTTTTATAATGTGATTGAATATTAAATGTCCTTAATTTGAATAAATAAATAAACGTATTATTACCACCAAATGGATTATTTGGTTTGAATTTGATGTTACTCTTGCCTGACTACAACAGTTAACTCAAGTATCATTGCAAGCCGAATGTCCGTTCAACTGTTCCGAGTATCGTTGAAGGTGTTGACTAGTAGATTTATTATTTATATATATACGTAAATCATGAAGATATCTCACGTCTAAGAAATGCTCGCGAAACGTATTTTCTTTCCCACCTATCTTCAAAACTTTCCAGCTCTTTTCTTTGTGGTAATAGGATTATGGATGATTTGAATTTTAACATCTTTTTTTACTTCTGTGAAAGCTATCCGAGGCTTAAAGACCACCAATCAGCTAGGCAGCTGACAGAAAGTATTTGTACCTAAATGCAAGACGACATCCCTGGAAAGCGACTCTTCAATTTCCTTGAGACGTGCGGTTAAGCAAGTTTTACTAATAGTTGATTTGTATAAAGAGTCTAAAAAAAATATTCAATGCATGAGAGTCAGATGTCAATTCTTTGTATCTAGTTTCACCTGTCAAAATTGCTGAGTAGTTGGAGTTTGAGGATGTAAATAGCGTGAACAAATGCTTTGAAATCAAAATCTTTCACTGGTTTTAAAAAATTAGCTTCTTTACACATTTTTTGGATCGTTATTTTTTCGCCACTGGGGTACAAAATATTTTATGAAATAAAAGTACAAGTCTCTGGGGGTAAGAATATGCGTATGCATGAGAAGTAAAGAAGGCTATATTTTATAAGTTTTCTCGGCTATGTTGTATAAATTTGAGAACAAGTTATTTATTATAAAAGTATCTGCGAATTGTCTTTTAAGGTAGGATTACGTTCCTCCATAACGGTCCTTCAGAAAGCAAAATTTCAGACACTAAAACCGTCCGTCCGTACGTCGCGAGTTATAATTTTGGCCCATAATACAAACCCAGTCTGTATCGCTTGGACAAGCAATAAGCAGTTAAAAAGAAAAGTACCAAAATGCGTCAAAATTTTGACATACATATATGTATATATATACATACGTACATAAATATAGATACATATATACATAACACATATATACAGACAAAAGAGATAAGCAACGATAAGCAATCCTACGTTAATAACCCGCGATAGTTTCGTTAGAAGAGACTACCTGAAATTTTTTTTCTACCAAATATAAAAATATAGATTGATTTTAGAAATTAGCTTTAATTGATCATTTTTATAGGGAGAAATTTAAGGCTAATTTGAATATTTTAAACGAAAATTTTGCAGAAATTTATACCAAATTGTAAAAAAAAATAATATATTAATTACTTTTTATACAATTTGGTAAGAATCTGGCTAAAAGTCCGATATGTCAGTGTATTAATGGCAACCAATTCTCATGGGTTAAGGAATATCATACCTTAAAAATTTATTTTTGATAGGATCCAACTCTATTTAGAAATAATCAACTTCGTGACATAGAATCCTACACATCATGAAGTGATCTAACAACGGCAAGTACTCTTTTATATAAAAAATATTCATATGTATGCTGACAAGATTAACCCTCTTTGCTTTTAAATAACGATGGGTAAAAATTCTTCTAGTTTCATAATCAGCCAGTTTATGAAATCCCTCTCATTCAGTCTCTCGTCTGCTCTGTTAGCTGTAAATTTCCCTTCATGACTTTGTCTTATAAGTGTATTATTTATCCTCTAAAACTGTGAACTAGGAGCGACCCTGTCTTAAAGCTTTTTGTTTTGGGACATTGAATAGCCCGCATTGAAAACCTCTCTCACTATCGTTCTAAAGTTGTTGAAATAAAAACCATTTACTCGAAGTAATAATTTAAGATCCAAGATTTTATTCAAGGTCCTCTGAAGAGAACTAAACATGATAATTTATGATTAAATAAATAATGTATTTTATGGTTTAAACCTAGAATCTCTTAAATCCCCTTAATTTTAAGTTGCAGGAGTGTTTAGTAACCCAGGGCTGACCAGAGACTTTACGGGGCCTGGGGCAAACTTCTGTTGGGGGCCCCAAGAAAAATAAAAAATGGAAAGAGACGAAAACAGACATTCCAATTAAATTACTTATACTTAAAATTTTATTACATGAATGTTTAACATAATTATTATATTTCATTGCACTGCTTTCTTTTTATATTCTCCAATAAATATGACAACTTCCATCCACAAAACTTTTTTTGCTATCTATTTTTGTAGTATTTAGTACTGTCCTCAATTTATTTGAGAGAGCATAATTTTATTGCAGTTAAGTCTAAACAGACCTTCTGGACCCTCTACTGTTTTTAGACTTTTTAGATTTTTTGGTTTCATGGAGATTGTCTAGCCTTGCTAGACAATCTGGGATTAGTAATAAAAAAATAATCTAAACAGATATATTTTTCATTAAAACTAAATCGCGTATTTTTCAGAGGACTATTTTGGAGTAAGAGAAATCTAATTATTCGAATAATTTTTTTTAATGTTTTTTTGGAGCCCCTTTTTTCAGGAGATTATTCTGAATTTTGAAGTAGGGTACAAGTTTAAGAATTTTCTTTCGGATGAAATCTAATAAATTAATCTTTTAATTTTTTTGGGACCCCTCCGGCAGTTAGGGGCTTGGGACAAAGTGCCCCAGTTGCTCCCCTTTCTGGGCGACTTTCATTCTGTAGTAACCTGAATGACTTACAACGTTTATTTTTATGAGTTTGAAACGAATTTTGGGCATTTTCAGTTGACGCTAAAAATAGTTCAATGAGGATGCGCTGACAGCAGTTGAGATGGATGGTGTTTACATTCTTGTTTCGGTATCTCAAGGGATGTTAGCACTGCTCTGAAATAATACATGTTTGAAAAAATGCCATTGATGAGATCAAATTTGCTTAACTGTAATGTTAGAAAACTATTATTCTAAAATTTTAATGAGAAAAAACTTTCTAGTGAAGAAAATCACTATCAAAAACTTACAAGAAAAGAAATGTTTTCAATATGTATAGAGGGATGTGTATTACTGTTAAAAAGGCAGGAAAAGATTTATAAGTAAATATACAATATTCGAAAAGAGTTTAATAGCATATAGTATGAATGTCTAATGCATGCAGAGGCACTGGCACTGTATGAGATCGAAAACTGATTATCCGACCTGAAAATAATAATCAAGCGCAGGGAATTAAAAGCTGCAAAACTTAATGGAAAGATGTTGAGAATAAGAATAATGAAATGGTTGCTCGAAACAGAACAGAAATTTAAAATGGGAATTATGCTTAAAATAAATACAAGAACAGTGCAGTGTAAGAAAAAGTTCCATTGCACTGTAGAGAAAAAGTGTTAAGGAGAAAAAGTTCTTAAATGCTTGAATTTTTCTCCCCAATCCCCCAAATTATTAGTCCATGTCCTTATGTATATGGGAAATTTATGTACTAAGGAACTTTGTGATTAGATAATTACTCTACTTTAAGCAGGTTTCACCAAAAAATGATCGTTCTACTAAAAATCTCTCCGATCAGTCAGACAACAAACAGTGCAATCCCATTAAAGTATGAGCAAAGCATAGTTTGTGGCGAATTGAAAAGAGATACATTGTTTTGGCGTGCTGGTAGTGACACCTGGCTGTTTTGCGGTTTGTTCGAAGCGTGTATTTGAAGTTAGTGCTACTCTTGAACGAATAAATGTATGATGCTCGAAGCCTGATTCTTTAATTTTTGATTATGATAACTTTTTGAATTTATTCATATTTTGCTTCGATTTCTTAAACAAATTTCGTGTCTGATCTTAATATAATTCCCTAATTCCTTTCTACTGGTCTCAGTACTAATGTAAGCGAAAATAAGTATGTCTTTCTTTTTGAAGACCTCAATAGAGCAAAATGAAATGTTAAATTTCGCGTTACAGAGGTGAGATTCTCAAGAGAGGTAATAATGAATACTTACATCTTGTGACGCTACATTCTCTATGACCCGTCCAACGCAAAAAGGTATTAGGAAGGCCAATTCAAACAGCAGAAAATGCATTTTGGAATCTGTTGGATACAAAAGGAAGATTCAATTACTTTTTTTCAAATCAATACCAGTTATTTTTTCATTTTAATAAAATATCATACCTTGGAATTAACACAAATAAACACAAATCGAGAAGGCAAAATAAATTCCCCTATTTAGTAAATTTACTTCTCCTTATACTGAATAACTTTTCAGCAGAAAATATTAGGCACTCACATATCTTGTGCGATATGATATTAATATACCATGCTACGTGCATTTCTTTCATGTCGTTACATGGGAGATTTTGTATTCAATATCATCACTTTTATACATTTTATTACATTTCATAGGATTATTGCTTGGATCTAAATATTTTCAGAACTCGATATGGCACGAACATTTGAACAGACTAAAAGTAAAACGGAAAAGGAAAATTCATTTAATTTCTTAGCCCCAAATTTACTGGTAAACCTGTTTTAATATACAAACTGAAGAATATGCAATCAGATTAGTCGTTGCAAACGGACATTTCAATAGACGCACAAAGAACTCTCGTCATGAAAAGAACACTTTTACTCTCCAACAGAGGGTCTGGTAATCTTCCTCGTGACTGTGATATTCTTCACACTTATTGGAGTAAAGTTTATAAGTCACACAAAGAAAAACTAAGTGAAACACATTCAGTCCTACCTTACAGAATTAATATTCTGTCATTTACAAAGATCAGTGAGTGTTAATTCGGTCAAATATAAATTCACAGCTTAATAAAAAATACTTTAGCCTATGAATGAATCTGTCCAATATGAAATAACATTTTGGTACAATCTTTTAAGGTACAATCTTTTAAGGTACAATCTAGATAAACTCACACTAGCAAAATAAAAATTCAAATAATTTGATCGTTTTAAACAATATTCCCATTATAGCTTGGATGCATCAGTGTTAATGACAGTGGTGTTAATTACACATCAGTGTGGCACAATTAAAATATTAGTTCAGTCAGTTGAGAGTCAAGCTCAGATGTTTTTATGAAAACATGAACACCCCTAAAGTTCATGGACCCAAGAAATCTCAATCCTCTAATCAGCTGGTGCTTAACTCAATTAAGAAGCAACAAAAACAAAAAAGAAGAGAAAGAAAGAAAAGAAAAGAAACCTCTAGGTCCAATCCGTTTAAAATCGCGTTTCACTTGGCAACCGCATTGAAACAAGCCATTTCGCAACAGCTAAGATTGCAGATTTCAAGAAAGTACTTAGTCAAAATTGAGGAGGTTCACAAATTGCCTCTTTATCCTTTCGTCTAGCTTAAAGAGAGCTTTGAGTGTTGCGTATCAGAAATTGTTGAGAATATTCAACGTAATTTGTGTTGAAGTAATTTTGCGGTTTGACCTTTTTCAGAACAGTATCCGCATTTTAATATTTACTTGTCTTTCATCACTCGTACACAATAACTGTAACAATTTTTTTGTGATAGTATTTTTTCTGTCTCATCTATGTCTGCACAGGGAAAGCATTTTTAAAAAAGAAAACCCGTTATTTTCTTTGTTTTGCTGTGTTAATGGCAAATATTTTCAAGGAAGAATCCTTCTTATTTCGCTTCTTAATAAGCAATAGTGAGAAAAAGTTGTGTGGTTGAGAGCAAGAAGTGTATAAGTCGCATGACTAGCAGATTTTGAAAACTCCAAAGTACATTAAAGAGTTTTATAAATATATTTCCTCCGAAAGTTGCAGTATTTGCCCCTTCCTAGTTGTAACTGACACTGCATTTTTATCAATTAATTTTATGCTGGTGGCTTAATAATTAAGATCTTTTTCAAACAATAAAAATTATTTTAATAAATAACTTTTAATCAATTGTGTTAAACACTCAATATACAGTTAGGATTCAGGTTCAAAGTTTTACTAATTATAAAAAATGAATTAAAGAAAAAACAAATAAAAATTACTTCATTTTAAGGAGAAGTTTCTTAAAACACATTGTCTTTCCTTTTCAACAGTAATTTTTTCCCCATTTCGAAACTTATTTGTTCTTGCTCTTATAACAGACCAGAACAGTTTCTTGAATAACTTTTTCAAAAATGATTAAATATCAGATACCACTTATCTGAATATGGGATATTATATAAATAGGATATTTTCATCGATTAAAAAAGTCAGTTCATCATCAAACTGTTTTACGTAACCTGGTCATTTCATTTCTCTTTAGATTAATTCGGGATTGTGAACTGAAGTCAAAAACATGTATGTGGTTCTGAAGACAAGAAAATATTTATTCATCTATCTCGAATTTTTGCATATTCTGCTCCCAATAGATTTCCGCACATTTGATAATTCTTAACTATCATTTTAAAACTGATGCCTATTAAAAGGGGAAAATGATCGGTTACCCCAACTTGCACCATCAGGAATCAGAATGAAAAAGCGCTCGATTCAGTAATTCCTTTGTTAGATTATCTTTTAATAATGCAGAAAGTGTTTCCTTTTTTTTAATACACAGCAATGAAAATGACAGAAATCATATTAAATAATTCGGATTTGTTTTATGAATAACGTACTGATTTACACATGATACGAGGTACATGATTTGAATAGGATACATAGAATAGATCCATTATGATAAAAAATTGCGAATGATAATTAATTTCAGAAGAAGAAAGATTAATATAATTCAAAGAAAAAAAGTGTCATGATTTAGCAGATATAGCAAGAAAAAGTGGTAATTTTTCATCTAGAACTGGTAAACTCTTTTAACAGAAAGGGCTCCTCAGATTTATACTTATGTTAAGTATTATGAAATATACATTTAGCTACATATTGTCCCATATTGCTTTATGAAATATACATTTAGCTACATATACACTTAGCTAACACATTAGCTTACACATTGCTTTAGCTAACTACACACATGTGTTTGCACTAATTACATGTATTAGCACATTGCACTTAGCTAACACATTGCTTTAAGAAATGTACATTTAGCTTATGAAATCTACATTTTACTTTATGTGTTTTATATGTGTTTTAATTATGTTTTATATATTTTATATATGTGTTAACTGTTTTATATTTCTTAACTGTGTATGTATCTTGTAACTGTACTATATAAGCTGTCCTGTAACTATAATAGGGACTCTGTTAATAAAAGCACTTGTATGAAACATGGCGTAGTCGAGTCGAACCGCTAAGCGAGTAAGAGTAGAAAAGGATTTATGACTTTCGGAATATGGAGGCATCATTAAAAGCTCCCAAACCACTTTGCCTTAACGGAAATGTGGCTGAAGAATGGCGTAAATTTCGTCAGAACTTTGAAATATTTTTAAAAGCTGGTGGCCATACAGAAAAAGCAGATGATGTACGAGTAGCTATTCTACTTAATTGTGTGGGTGACGATGCAGTGGAATTGTATAACACATTTCCATTGACAGAAGCAGAACGAGGTGATTTCAAAAAGGTTTTAAAAGCCTTTGAACTATATGCTAATCCTCGTTGGAATGTTGTGGTGGAGCGATATATTTTTAATTCCCGCCAACAAGAGGAAAACGAACGTTTTGGTGATTTTGTGACGGATTTGCGTAAGCTCGTCAAACACTGTGAATATGGCGACCAAACCGAAAGTGTTTTGTGTGACCGTATCGTGCTTGGAACAGTGGATAAAACGCTTCAAGAAAGGCTTCTGAGTGAACATAAATTAGATTTAGATAAGACTATTGAAATATGTCGAGCTTCGGAATTGAGTAAAAGGCAGTCTGAAATTCTACAAAGAAAGGCGACTGATGTTGATGTTGTGGCGCCTTGCCGAGATACGAAAGTACAGCTGACCGAACGAAACCGAAGGTCTAATTGCCGGCGTCAGAGTTTTCGAGAAGGAGTGTTCAGTAAAAAGAAACTAACTACTACGAATCAGACTAGTGTGTATTTATGTAAAAAATGTAATCGTGAACATAAAAAAGCTCAATGTCCTGCTTTTGGAAAACAGTGTAATAAGTGTGGAAAATTTAATCATTTTGCAGTTGGGTGTCAATATTCAAAGTTAAAACAGAAATCAGTAGGTGCTTTAAGTGATAGTATTGTTTTAGATTGTATTAAACATGATAAAATTAATAGTGTAGCTACAAGTTCAAGTTGGATACAAGATGTGCAGGTAGGTAGTGATATATTGCGTTTTAGAATTTATACAGGTGCTGATGTAAATGTGATACCTAGCAACATTTTTAAAACTTTAAAGTCTAAATCTTGTTTAAAACCAACTAATATAGTATTAGAAGTTTATGGAGGTGATAAAATTAAGCCAGTTGGTATTGTTGATTTTATGTGTAAAATTGGTAGCAATTCTAAACGTGTTGAATTTGTAATTGTAGATTGTAAAAAATATTCTAAACCATTGCTTGGATTGTCTAGTTCTGTTGAATTTGATCTTATTAAAAGGAAATGTGTGGGCAGTACTGAAGTACTGGATAAAGATCGATTCATAGATAAGAATAGAGATGTATTTGAAGGATTGGGTACTTTCAATTTAAAGTGTTCTATAAAAATAGACGAAAATGCTGTACCTATTGCTAGGCCGCCTAGGCGAATTCCTGAAGTTATTAAGTGTAAATTAAAAGATAAATTGCAGGTTCTTAAAAATGAGGGTATAATTAGTGAAGTAGATAGTCCAGTGGGATGGGTAAACAATTTGGTTATTGTTGAAAAACCGGATGGAACTATTAGGATATGTTTAGATCCACAGGATCTAAACAAAGTAATAAAAAGAGTTTCATTTAATTCCAACTGTGGATGAACTGTTGACAAAATTGTGTAGTAAAAGTGTTTACTCTGTTCTGGATTTAAAAGATGGATTTTATCAAATACAGCTTGACAGGGAATCTAGTGAGATGTGTAAATTTGGTACTCCCTTTGGTTGTTTTAAATTCAACAGACTACCTTTTGGATTAAGTAGTGCCCCAGAAGTTTTTCAAAAATTTCAAGAGAAAAATTTTGGTGATATTCCTGGTGTGTTAATTTATTTTGATTTGTTAATTGCTGCTGAATCTCCTCAGGAGCATGATGACATTCTTGATGGAGTTATTGAAAGAGCTAGAAAACTAAATGTTAAATTTAATCCTTGTAAGTTACAATATAAAGTAAGTGAAGTGAAATATGTGGTA